>PIJE02001472.1:0-129294 GCA_002895965.2 Coryphaenoides rupestris
GATGGTAGGGTTGCATGGAGGTGGATTGATGAGGTTGTTGAGTTCAAGAAGCTGAGCGGTGGAATATCTCAACATCCTGGAAGACGGAGAGCGCAGTTAGCTCGACGCTAACGCTGCTGACCAGCAGAGATGCGGTCCCAGCCAACAGGGGCTAACCGCTCCGGGACAGCTGAGAGGCTGTCGGGGACCACAGCGGTCGGCAGGCAGAGACAGACAGATCCAGAAAGCCCTGGTTTGAGGCGGGGGGCGAGCGTCCAGAAGAGGGTTGCGGTCCTAGCCGGCAGGCTAACCGCGGCGGGGATGAGCTGTTAGCTCGGTACTAGCACAAACAACTGCCGGCCAACTGTGAGATGCGGTCCTAGCCGACAAGGGCTGACCGCTCCGGGACAGCTGGGAGGCTGTCAGGGATCTCGATGGCCGACAGGCAGAGACAGGGGGATCCGAGATGCCTCGGTTTGAGGCTGCTAGCTAGCAGCTAGCTGGAGAGGTAGCGGTCCCGGCTGGCAAGGGCTGACCGCTCCGAGGCGGCTGGAGGGCTGTCCGGGATGAAGCTCTCAGTAGCCGGGCAGATGGAGGCACAGCAGTGCGAGCAGCGACGGCAACTAGCAACCAGTAGCAGGTATGTAGCCACCGCTAAAATAGCGATCAGGTGGATAAAATGTTCAGGCAGAGCTTGATTAAAAAACCAGCAGACAGTATAATCCAGGCAGGAAAAAAAGTCTGACAGTAAAACAAGCTAAAACTACGTTAAAATTAGGTGCAAATCTCAGATGGAGAAGTGGCGAGCAAACATGCCAGCGTCCTCTCCTCTGGAACAATGAAATCCAACTGTAGAATACAGTTAATCCCTCTGATTGGCAGCAGGATATTAAGTTGCAAACTGATTTTTTATGAATTCATAGTAGGCCTATATACAGTATACTTTGGCACTTATTTAATTAAATTGTTAAAGTTTCATATGTTTCACCAGAGATGGCGCCATCCCGGTCGTTATAATTTTTTTCTTTATTTAACAAATTATTATGTCCTCCAACCTAATCTAGACAGATCGGTTTGTACGCTCGGGTTCAGCCAACTATACAATAAGAAGACTCAAATGGAAATGTGCTTTTAATATAACATTTGGAGGGCGTTGTATTGAATTTAATTAAAAATCATTCCTGGGGAAATCAATACAAGGGTGAAACAGATTCCCCTGTGGAAGGATTTTGTTCATATATCTTATGTCTCGTCGTTGAACTCCTAATGTAATACAAGAAAATGTGTGTTTTATTCAAGGCTAAGATTAGCTTGTGGCGAATGTTAAATTAGCTACAGAGCAAGGAGACATACAAAAAGTAGTGTGTTCAAATAACGCACATCATGTCATGTGTTTACAATGTCGACATTTGAATCCAAACCCATTTGGAAGTGTAGTTCAGTCGTTGGGTGTTGTAGTCCCCGTAGATAGTAGTTGTAGTTCTGCATATTCGTAGCACTGGGAAAATTAAACATTAAATGTATTTGAGAAAGACAAATGACTTAAAAGCTATAAACCTGCAAAACATTAATTCATGAACTCCTGTAAGCCATAATATCGTAATCTCCATTTCCTTCTACAGTGGGAATGAAAGGAAAGCTTGTGTTTAATACACAAACAGCTCTCTTCCACTGACATTTCCATCAGGACAACATCGAGAAGCTAATGCAGATATCCATCGACTGGATCGGGAGTCAGGAGACTCGCGACAAATCGCAACAACAAACCGAAAACCAAGCAGCCGATCTCTGACCTTCACGTGAACCCACACCGCCCACGTCGAGGAGGTACTATATGGTACTCAGTTGTAATGGAAACAGACCCGAAAAGTGCCGTGCCTTGCCGTGCCGTGCCGTACCGTGACGGTGGAAAAGGGACATTAGTCTATTTCTCTACTTTAGTTCAGGGTTGTCCTCGACGGTCCATTGAGGGGAAAATTGTTACGGCTCGTCCGTCCTCGCCTCCACATCCGCGCCTCTCCCCTCCCGATACGCGCCCTTTGCGCTCCTCGGTGCATGCGCAACGGCAGGAGCGTCGATGACGCTGCCAGAAGCACGACTCTGCGCACCTGCTCATCATTGTTAATCACCGCACCTGTTCCTTGTATTCAATCACCTTCCACCCCTACAAGAACCTGGTCGGCACTCCACTAGTCGCTAGTTCTTCCCATAACCCAGGAGGAGTAACGTTTCGCCTACCTTTTTGCCAACCCTGGGTTTTTCCTGTGCTCGCACCCCTTCCCCTCCTCGCATGCGTCCTTACGTAGCACGTAGCGCTTTAGTGCCTCACAGTGGTGCAATAATAATACTCCACCCCTTTGTGAACTTGGGTACAGAATAGTACAGCATGACACAATCTGTATAACAACTGAGGACATATGTAAACATTCACTTCACAACTCATTCATACTGTGTACATTAACGGCAGGCAGGCGGGCGGGCGTGTAATTGGTCGTTCCGCCCTCGTCAAGTCCCCGACACTGCCCCGCCCCCCTTTCTCCTCGCCGCCATTATGGGAGAATTTTATCGCAAAACATAGTTGCCATCTTGTAAGAATATGCGCTATATGAAGTAAGTAAGTGTGGAAAGACTGAGAAATAACACATCATCCACTGTCACCAACAAACAGCTCAATTGATTAAGAGAAACAGAGGGTCACGTGCTTTAGGCAAACAGGAGACAGCAGGGTGGGTGGCCAAACAGATCAAAAGGATCCCAGACAGTATGTCCCAGGCTAGAGAAAAAACAATAGACAAAGATAAGAAAACACCTCTGAGTGAACCCCAATCAACAACCTGAGTGGCCAACAACAGCTGCACCTCCAGCCGATCAGGGGTAAGGAAACGGAGCCGGAGAAGATCAATTGAAGTGGATTGTTCAGAGTCATCAGGATGAGAGGCTGTGAAAAGATCAAAGACTCTGAAACACAAGAGTGAGGGGTGTGTATTGTCACCCCTCATGTGACACCTCACCATTTGTTGCCCTGGTTCTTAAATCCTAATCATAAGTTTTTAATACACATCTTTTTGTTACTCTTCATGTTTCTTATTAAGTTAGTGTTAATAATTTTACTTAGTATCATTGATGTCTTATTACTAACTTTGAATTTCCAATTCGTTAAGTTGTTTATTATTGTAATTCCAGAATATTTTTATTGTAGTGTTTAAGTCTGCAAACAGTCTATTCATCATTTCTGTTCTCATTTTTGTATATGCTGGTTTAATCTTTCTTTCTAAAACATACTTTAGACTACATGCTGTATAAAGAAGTACTAATATAGATAAAGCTTATTTAAGGTCATTTGATTTAAAAACTATTCAAGGATAATGGTAGACGACCAAGCTGTGGGGGGTCAACACCTGACGAAATCCCATCTGAACAACCTGAGTGGCAAACAACAGCTGATTCTCGAGACAGGGGACAGAGTCATACTAGATTTGTTGAAGAAACCAGTAATATATGTTATATATCGCTATGATACATGAAAATAGGAATAGAACTGTTGTTGAGCATTCATATAGACAAGTTTCCTAGGCCGTTCCGGTTCATTTCCGCATTCGGGCTTATCCTGCTTTCTTCTTCCGGCGGGCGTTGTTGCTGTGAAAATGCGAGCAAAATGGGATCATTCTCCGACTCACTTACCAAGGGAAAGTGTGTCTATCTCACACGCGTTAACGGTAGACACATGGGAGGACAATATGGCTAAATGACCTAACATTACATACGGAGGATTTATTCGTGTTTTGTACAATCAATGGCGGTGGACGGCAACGCGGTGGAGAACGTGAGAAGCTCAGCAGCGTACCAATATGTCCACAGCAACAAAGTAGGCTGCGTGCTCACCTACAAACACGACAGCTTTGTGTCTCTGAAGGCAGATGTTGAACCAAGCCAGTGTCTCAACGGTTCATGGCACGATGCGTGGGTGGTGGTAACCGAAGCAGGAGACGTGGAGACCGCCGGCTGCGATCCTGTGGAAGGTATGGAACGTTATGTATTTAATCGAGTTTCCCGCCGTCAGTCGAGCTCTCGTTGTGAATGAACGTTGCGAGAAAAATCAAACCAGACGCGTAGTGGTCTAACGTTACTGGTTAATGCAGAGTTTACTGTGCCTGTGTTTACCTAGAGTTTACCTTTCCTCCACCACTCCCCATAAACCCCCAGAATATGTAACCTAACTTGTTGACCTCACTGATGTGTTTTGGGGTTTTTTTTTCTCTTCCTCTTGGTGGACAGAACCAGTGGAACCAGTGGGGCCAAGAAAATTGCTCTCATCCCTCTCTCTCTCTCTTTCCCTCCTCTCTCCCTCTCCTTCTCTCTCTCTCCCTCCCTCCCTCCCTCCCTATCCTCTGTCTCTCTCTCCCTCCCTCCTCTTCTCTCCCTTCTCTCTCACCCCCCTCCTCTCTCTCCGCCCGCCCCCAGCCCTTACCCAGGGTGAGTGAACTGTTTGTGGGCAGAGAGAGTTCGGACCACAGGGGTGGATGGAAAAAAAACCCTCCACAAAAACACAACACAAATCCTGGAGCCAGTGACACGGGGACCATATGGTGGCACATTAGGCTGCCCCACACGCCCCGATCCTGGGCCCCGGCACAGAGCAGACGGGCCCCCATGTCTGGAGGAATGGGTGGGTGGGTGGATGGATGGATGGATGGCTGTCTAGCGGAGCCAGGGGCGGGGGGGCTGGCCAAGGGTGCGCTGGGTTCCCATGGAGAATTAATATTATTCACTGGGCTCCCTCCTGGCTCGCACACAAACCATCATGCTAACAATCATGCTAGCCAGCGGCCTGTGTGTGTGTGTGTGTGTATATGTGTATGTGTATATGTGTGTGTGTGTGTGTGTGTGTGTGTGTATAGTGTGTGTGTGTGTGTGTGTGGTGTGTGTGTGTCTTTGTGAATTAACGTTTAAAGTATGTTATGTGTGGGCACATTGTCTGTTTGGGGGTTTGTGCCAGGGCTTACACTCATGCATATAGATAGGCACTCACACACACACACACACACATACTGCTGTGTCCTTGTCTGCTGTGTGTTGTTTTGTGTTCACCTAATTACTCCCTATGACTTACAGCTGGGCTCTCACCTCCTAGGTGCTGATTGCACCTCAACCTCAATAAGAAGACCAAGCACACATTGTTCAAAGCTCGCCAACCTGCTGACCAACCTGCACACAGCTTTTTGTTCGTTATCATTTTCTGTTACTCCGTCATTTATAGTTTTTCCCTGTTGGGAGGGTAAGGGGCCTGTTTGTTTTCTTTTTGTAATTATATGGAACATCTCTGCTGGTACTCGCCCTCCCAAAAGTGGTAAATATTAAAAAAACTTGTTTCTACATTCTGTGGAAATCTGTTTCCACATAATGTACCCTGTGATGTGTGACACGAGTCAAACATAAAAAAAAAAAAAGGGAAGAGGAAATAAAAAAAGGTATAATGTACCCTGTGATGTGTGACACGAGTCAAACAGTTTTTCTTTGATCACTGGTTACGTTATATTTAGTTATATTTCCGTCAGCGTGTGTCAGAACAGGAGAACAGCCAAAGGCTTACGAAGATTGACGTTGTGGAGGATGTGGAATATTTATTTAATTTTATTTCGGAAAGGTAATGTCGTTATAATATATTATAACTTGTGTGGAGGAGTGGGAGATACTCAGACACGCCAATATCACTGACAGACACAAAGTCGTGTGTGTGTGTGTGGTGTGTGTGTGTGTGTGTGTGTGGTGTGCTGTGTGTGTGTGCTCGTGTGGTGTGGTGTGTGTGATGTGTGTGTGTATTATGGTGAGAAGGAGTTTGAGATGGTTTGACAAGTGGGGTGGGGATGATTATGTCCAGAATGATGGCCAGATGGTCGGAGATGGTGAGGTCAGTGCTAGTGAGGTTGCTGATGGAGATGCCAGAGGTGCAGACCAGGTCCAGAGTGTGTCCTTTTCTGTGGGTGGGGAAATCAATGTGTTGGGTGATGTTGAAATAGTGTAGAATGTCCAGTAGTTCAGTTGCGGTATTGCAGTCTGGGGAGTCGACATGGATGTTGAAGTCGCCTAGTAAGAGAAATGGCACAGAGCTGGGTTAGGAATTCAGATAGGTCAGAAGGAAATGCAGGGTTTGGCTTAGGGATTTAGGAACAAGAAAGTTTAAAAACAAGATGTTCAAATGGGGGGGGGGGGAATGGATATTGCAGTTGTTTTGATGGTTTGTCGATGTAGTGTTGCTACTCCGCCACCGCGCCCGTCCTGGCGTGGTTTGTCCATGTAGGTGTATCCAACGGGTGCAGTCTGGTTGAGGGAGAAGTATTCGGATGGTTTTTGCCAGGTTTCGGTTAAACAGAGAAAGTCCAGTTTGTTGTCGGTGATGAATTCATTTAAGATGGGGCCTTTGGTATTCAGGGATCGGGTGTTGAAAAGTGCAAATTTGAGATGTGATTGTATCTGAGTGGGCTGGTTTGCTTTGGCCAGTGAACGTAGGGTGGCGGAGTGCACGTGGTGTTTGTTGTGATGACGTAGTGGATCTGCGACAGTGCGAGCGGCAGACCAGATGGAGGGGATGGAGTGGTCAGATGAGGAGTAAACAAAGTGTCGGCGTGAACCTCTGTGGATGTATTTGGGTCGGTGTAACAGTCCAAGGTGTTTGATGGTAGGGTTGCATGGAGGTGGATTGATGAGGTTGTTGAGTTCAAGAAGCTGAGCGGTGGAATATCTCAACATCCTGGAAGACGGAGAGCGCAGTTAGCTCGACGCTAACGCTGCTGACCAGCAGAGATGCGGTCCCAGTCAACAGGGGCTAACCGGGACAGCTTAGAGGCTGTCGGGGACCACAGTGGTCGGTAGGCAGAGACAGACAGATCCAGAAAGCCCTGGTTTGAGGCGGGGGGCGAGCGTCCAGAAGAGGGTTGCGGTCCTAGCCATGGCAGGCTAACCACGGCGGGGATGAGCTGTTAGCTCGGTACCAGCGTAAACAACTGCTGGCCAACTGTGAGCTGCGGTCCTAGCCGAGGGCTAACAGCTCCGGGACAGTTGGGAGGCTGTCAGGGATCTCGATGGCCGACAGGCAGAGACAGGTGGATCCGAAATGCCTCGGCTTGAGCTTGAGCTTCAGCTAGCTGGAGAGGTAGCGGTCCCGGCTGGCAAGGGCTGACCGCTCCGAGTCGGCTGAAGGGCTGTCCGGGATGAAGCTCTCAGTAGCCGGGCAGATGGAGGCACAGCAGTGCGAGCAGCGACGGCAACTAGCAACCAGCAGCAGGTACAGTATGTAGCCACCACTAAAATAGCGATCAGGTGGATAAAATGTTCAGGCAGAAGCTTGATTAAAAACCAGCAGACAGTATAATCCAGGCAGGAAAAAAAGTCTGACAGTAAAACAAGCTAAAACTACGTTAAAATTAGGTGCAAATCTCAGATGGAGAAGTGGCGAGCAAACATGCCAGCGTCCTCTCCTCTGGAACAATGAAATCCAACTGTAGAATACAGTTAATCCCTCTGATTGGCAGCAGGATATTAAGTTGCAAACTGATTTTTTATGAATTCATAGTAGGCCTATATACAGTATACTTTGGCACTTATTTAATTAAATTGTTAAAGTTTCATATGTTTCACCAGAGATGGCGCCATCCCGGTCGTTATAATTTTTTTCTTTATTTAACAAATTATTATGTCCTCCAACCTAATCTAGACAGATCGGTTTGTACGCTCGGGTTCAGCCAACTATACAATAAGAAGACTCAAATGGAAATGTGCTTTTAATATAACATTTGGAGGGCGTTGTATTGAATTTAATTAAAAATCATTCCTGGGGAAATCAATACAAGGGTGAAACAGATTCCCCTGTGGAAGGATTTTGTTCATATATCTTATGTCTCGTCGTTGAACTCCTAATGTAATACAAGAAAATGTGTGTTTTATTCAAGGCTAAGATTAGCTTGTGGCGAATGTTAAATTAGCTACAGAGCAAGGAGACATACAAAAAGTAGTGTGTTCAAATAACGCACATCATGTCATGTGTTTACAATGTCGACATTTGAATCCAAACCCATTTGGAAGTGTAGTTCAGTCGTTGGGTGTTGTAGTCCCCGTAGATAGTAGTTGTAGTTCTGCATATTCGTAGCACTGGGAAAATTAAACATTAAATGTATTTGAGAAAGACAAATGACTTAAAAGCTATAAACCTGCAAAACATTAATTCATGAACTCCTGTAAGCCATAATATCGTAATCTCCATTTCCTTCTACAGTGGGAATGAAAGGAAAGCTTGTGTTTAATACACAAACAGCTCTCTTCCACTGACATTTCCATCAGGACAACATCGAGAAGCTAATGCAGATATCCATCGACTGGATCGGGAGTCAGGAGACTCGCGACAAATCGCAACAACAAACCGAAAACCAAGCAGCCGATCTCTGACCTTCACGTGAACCCCAGATGTGATACCAAATAGTACCTGATATCAGGTACTACGTGCTAGTGGAAACACGCAAATACCGCGCCTTGCCGTGCCGTACCGCGCCGTACCGTGACGGTGTAAAAGGGGCATAAGTGTTCACTCGCCGTAAACGACTAAGTTCTATCTTGCCGAGTCTTGGAAATAAAAAGAAAAAAATGTCAGGAGATTTCTTGTGCTTCTTTTTCTTCATCCTGAGGGCGTCCTTCTGTTGGTCCGGGGAAAATGCGCAAACATTCACTTCTGTTGCCCCTTTTTATATCCTTGTACGACCTCGACGTTCAAAGGTACTATTTTTTCAGAATATCCCAATCCTTACGATTTTTTCTATAGCCCAATGTTTACTATTTTTTCAGAATATAATGATATACTTGGTGATACACACATAATGAACCCATAATGCTTCACAATAAATGAATCATATAATATCAATACCTTGATATGGTAAAATTACTGTTATGCAACTACATGATTATTCTGGATGATATAATAACCCCACATCCCTCTTCATTCTCCCACTATATAATGGTTTTTCGGACACCGCTGAATCAACCCTTCTTGACAACACACACACACTTGTTATTTATATTATTGCAATCACTCATCTGCATTCTCTTTGGGTCCATCTCTCCCTCAAGCTCTCCCTCACTCCTTTTCTCATCTCTCCTTCATTTCAATTCAAGTCACTTCAGAGGTTTAATGACCACGAAGCCGAGGCTGTTGGTGGAAACGTCTTCAGCCCAAAAACAAAGCAACACAACAAATCGTAGAACACGCAGCTCCATACATAACTCTATACAGTATATAACTCCATACCTAACTCTATAACTCCATACATAACACATAACTCAACACATAACTCCATACATAACTATATATAACTCCATACATAACTCCATACATAACTCCATATATAACTCCATACATAACTCCATATATAACTCCATACATAACTCCATATATAACTCCATACATAACTCCATATATAACTCCATACATAACTCCATACATAACTCCATACATAACTCCATATATAACTCCATACATAACTATATATTACTCCATACCTAACTCTATAACTCCATACATAACTCAACACATAACTCCATGTATAACGCCATACATAACTATATATAACTCCATACATAACTCCATACATAACTCCAGTATAGTATAGTATAGTGTAGTGGTGTAATGGATGTAGTAAAGAAAAGTATAGTACACATATAGTATAGAATACTATAGTATAGGATAGTATTGTGTAAGGTGGGGGTTGAGGTGAGACCCAGGCGCACAGCAAAGGAGGAGGCGTAGGTAAAGTTCAAGCCCAAAGGCGGTTTAATCCAACACAGAATTTGCCACAGATGATGCCACATAAATAATGGGACCCTGAAATCAATACATAACTCCATTATAACTCCATACATAACTCCATATATAACTCCATACATAACTCCATATATAACTCCATACATAACTCCATATATAACTCCATACATAACTCCATACATAACTCCATATATAACTCCATACATAACTCCATATATAACTCCATACATAACTCCATACATAACTCCATATATAACTCCATACATAACTCCATATATAACGCCATACATAACTCCATATATAACTCCATACATAACTCCATACATAACTCCAGTATAGTATAGTATAGTGTAGTGGTGTAATGGATGTAGTAAAGAAAAGTATAGTACACATATAGTATAGAATACTATAGTATAGGATAGTATTGTGTAAGGTGGGGGTTGAGGTGAGACTCAGGCGCTCAGCAAAGGAGGAGGCGTAGGTAAAGTTCAAGCCCAAAGGCGGTTTAATCCAACACAGAATTTGCCACAGATGATGCCACATAAATAAATGGGATCCGGGGTGAATGGCTCTGCGGGTTGGCTTGAACACAGCAGGAGGGTCCGGGATTCTGGAGGGATGAGAAGGAGAAGGGGGGTGAGGGGTAGTGATCCCGGGTGGAGCAAAACAGGGAAACAGAGCTTGGCGCAACAACTGCAAAGAGTTAGTTGGTGAGAGATAGCTGCTACAGTGTGTGGTAAGGGAGATACATTACCACCCGTAGTTTAGGGGAAGATCTGGCGCCGAGTGGAAGCGGCCAGGTTTTGTAGCGGCCGCGGTGATTACCGTACAGGGGGCAGGGTGCGGTGAGTTGGGAATGGGGCGCCGGTGCGAAGCGCTGGTATGCAGCGTCACTGCTGCTCCGCCGTTTTGCGCCTGCGCCGACGTGCCGGGAATGTCCGACTCCGAGAGGTGAGAGAGGATGGGAAGAGCCTGACGAGAGGACAGGCCGGCGGGGATGGGGGACGTGAGTGCCCGACAGCGTGGGGGGGAACTCCGGGAGAGTCGGAACGTCGTATCCCCGGTCCACGGCGGCGCGCAGAGGAGCGCGAAGGGCGTGTAGCGGGAGGGAAAGGACGGACGTGGAGGCGAGGGCGGGCGAGCCGTAACAGTGTTGTATATTTTAGCAAGGTATAGTATAGCTTAGTTTAGGAGAGTATAGTGCACACTATTTTTGCACACTATACTATACTATAGTTCATAGTATGTATAGTTTTGGTGGAGAGCTGTAAGCCCCGCCCCCTCCCCAGCGGCTCTATGCAGAGTGATAGATGGAGTAATATTTATACTAGTAAAACGTCATCACCAAGATCGAGGGTGCTTATAAGACAGCCTGCAGGGACGGGAGGAGGGGGGAGTGACATGTAAGTAAAACAATACATACAGATAGATACATCGATAGATAATTATTATCATCATTATTTAAATTTTTTATATACTGTATATATCTTTTTTTCCTCTTTCCTTTCCATTTTTTCTTTTTATTGTATTTTATTTTTGGATTTTTTTTGTATATATATATATATATATATATATATACACTATTTTTTTTATTTAGACTTTTATTTTTTAAAGTTGACTTATCTGTATATATTTAGTTCTTTATAAGTCTACTTTTTACTGACCACTCGCTTCGGCAATGTACATGTACGTTTCCCATGCCAATAAAGATCTTTAAATTGAAATTGAAATAGATAGATAGCTAGACAGATGGGCAGACATATGGACAGAGGGTGGTAGAAAGAGAGAGAGGGAAAGAGAGAGAGAGAAGGAGAGAGAGTAGGGGAGGAACGTACGGGGGAAAGGGAAAAGGAGAGAGGCAGAGGAAAAAAGGGGAGAAGGAGAGATGGAGAAGGAGGAGAGAGAAAGAACAGAGGGAGAGAGAGAGAGAGACAAATGCTGATGCTTGTAATCACTCCTCGGACCCTACACACCCCCGCACAGAAGCCATTCAAGTTGAGTATCCAGCAACAAGTACAAACGACTCTGCAAGGAAGAAGCACAAAGAGGAGCTCCTGCAGAACAACACAGACTATATAGACTACGGAGACTGTCGGAAAAATTGAAACAAAAACAAACTTTCCACACTGGCAATCTCCAGGCATGGTATGACACCATAATCTGCCACTGCCCCTTAATCACGAGAGGATGTTTTAGTCTTGGGCAGAAACTAACAATTAACCCAGATGATGATGATGGAAAAGCCACATCATCACAGAAGAACCTCCCCTAGAGAGTAAACCCCCCACCACTGAGTCCTCCTTGCTCGCTGAATTGGGAGACAGATTTGCTGAATTGAGAGACAGATTCACACAGCTGGAGAGAAAGCAAGTGGAGATGGAACACAAATTCCACACACCTCATCTCACCCTGTGACTCAGAGGGGGAGAGAGGCTCGTCTGCAGCTCTGGACTGAGGTGAAAAGACTCAAAGCCAATGAGGAGGCTTCGAAGAAGGAGACGAGCCGGCTCCAGGAAGAGATGAGTCGGCTCCAGGAAGAGACGAGCCGGCTCCAGGAAGAGGTGCGAAAGCTCAAAGACGAGCGGAAAACGCCGACCACTGAAGGACCAGTGGAATCGCTATGTACCCTCCCACAGGAGACAACAGACCAACAACCCAGAACACAGTCTGTTAGATCCGTCGGTTAGCCTGTTGTCCAGTAATGGTTGTTAACAGGTCGTGGGGGAGACACGCCTAGCCCCTAACTGCCTTATCATCCGAACGTCTACCCTGCTTGCTTCAGCGCCGCGGCCCAAGGCAAAACCCTGGCTTTGAGCCACAGCCCCTGATCACGTTCGTTCTAGCAGCTCTCCCCTGGTATCCCTGCGCTTGTTGATTGGCTAGGAAATATATAAAGGCTTGGATATACAGTATCTAGCCTTCGGGATACGTTGTATTTACGGGGACTAAAGTGACCTCTTAGAACCAGGTGTTAACCTCAAAACACTCTTGAATCTTCTCTTCTGAATCTTATCGAATGTCCACAGGAATCTATTTATCAACTACTTGATAGTTTTTATGATAGGGTTTCAGCAAGGGAACAGCCAAACGCTTAGCAAAAAGTCAGCAAATATTGTTATAATAACAGTAAATATGATTAAACGAATGATAAATGTAATAGTCCATAGTAACACTCTATACATCTCATTCTATGACATCTTGGGCATGTCATAAGGAATTATAATGGGGTAAATGGAAAGATGAAAATCGAATATATATTTTTTTTATAGGAGATAGAAACGCGACTGTAGGAGAAATAGATAAAGACCCCGGACGGAGCCTCGGTCTGTCCGACTCAGGAGAAAGGAATGTAAGCGTAACTATAAACAAGTCCTCCCCAACACAAACAGATGCACACGCAAAAAATATCTCTCTGCCTCCCTTCCTTGACCGTGACCTATCTGTTGATGTCATCGATCGGTCGCCACGGTGATCAATAACCCGGATGGCTTTGTCTCCGCTCTGAGCATACGGATGAAAAGAAATCACCTGCTCAGCAATTTAAAGAGTCTAGTGGGTGTGTGTGTGTCTGTGTGTGTGTGTCTGGGGGTCTGTGTGTGTGTGGGGTCTGTGTGTGTGTACGCCCTCCATTGACCTCCAGTCACTTCCCCGATACATTCCCTGATAAAAGAACGATATTCGCTAAAGTGAAGCGACAGGAAGAGAGAGAATTATATTAAGAGAAAGTGGAAGGAGATGAAGATAGAGAGATAAGAAGAGAACAAGAAGAGAGAGGGGGGGGATACAGGGGCCTCAAAGACAAGGTCAGGGAAATAGTCAGGGAAATGGCTGAGAGAGAACTAGAGAGAGAGAGACAGCGAGAGAGAGAGAGACACAGAGAGAGAGAGATACACAGATAGAGAGAGAGAGAGAGAGAGAGACGCAGAGAGAGAGCGAGACAGAGAGAGAAATAGCTGACCAGGCAGTCTTGTAAAGCAACAGTATGAGGAGGAGGAGGAGAAGGAGGAAGAGGAGGAAACTACAGCAGTGCCGGTGACTTTGTGAACTTCCGACAGACTCTAGCAGTGGGCCGTGGAGCCAGAGCAGAACCACTCCTTCTGTTTCCACACACATACAGATGGTGCGCACACGCCCATGTGCGTGTAAAAAAAAATGCATGTGCTGGGCTGGCATTGCATCATCTGTCCCATAAACGCATAAATACTTGTGTGTGTTGTGTGTGTGTGTGTGTGCGTGTGAATGTGCATGTATTAGCCATCAACCACCGTGAGCTCCCCGAGGATGGGTATGGACACCAACAGGCCATATGGACCATCGCCATGGAAACACGACATCACAGATGGACACGCTCTGTCCATCTGACGCTCCCGTGGCTCTGCTAGCATCACACAGCAGAAGGAACTCTTTCAATTAGCACACCAACTAATTATTAACTTCCGCAGCACTGGTCAGAACCCTGCAAACGACAACGACCCGTTCCGATTGGTCAAAAGTGTATCCGGTGACGCCACGTGTCACGAACCCCTGGCCAAGTGGCATCACCTGACATTAATTTAACAATGGAAGAGATATGGATGGAAAAAAATAGACAGAAATGGAGAGAGAGAGAGATAGAGAGCAATGTATTTCTATAGTAATACAGAAATAAAGACAGCAAGGGAGATAAATTAGAGATTTGAGAGAATGAAAAGGATAGGGGACATAAAGAAAAGAGATCAAAAAAAGAGATCAAAACGGAGACAGAGAGGGAGAGAATTATATTTGGAGGTAGACAAAGAAAGGGGGTAATAAAGATAAAAGAGACAAAAGAGGGAGAGAGAGAGAATTATAAAATAATTTAAAGGTGGAGATAAAAAGGGGAGCAGGAAAGGGGGAGGAAGAGAATTATATTAGAGAGGAATACAAGAGAATATTATGTTTTATATGTTGGTGTGTTGAACCTGCCCAGGGACTGCGGATGGAAATTAGCTTTGGAATCCTACTAGTAGAGAATAGTAGAAAAGTATGTGTAGAACAAATAGTACTACTATCATGCAGTAGAGACGTAGTAGTATTACTAGAGTATGTGTACAACACATAGTACGACTATTGTGTGGAGGATATCGGATTGTCGGCACAGGGACTTTGGTAGCATTTTGTTGTAATATTTAATTTCAAAAGTTACACGATTACAAACGTTGACCCGTTCACATGGAAGAAACTCGACCGAAGAGAGTGAGAGTGGTTGTCTGGAAACCGGAAGGTTGCTGGTTCGATCCCCGGGCTCCACCTAGCTAATTGTTGAGGTGTCTCTGAGCAAGACACCATCTAACCATAACTGCTCCTGACGTGGTGGTTGTTACCTTGCATGGTTGGCACCGCCGTCGGTGTATGAATGTGAGGCAACTGTGAAGCGCTTTGGATAAAAACGCTAAATAAATGCAATCCATTTACCCTTTAACAGGTGAATGAGCATGAGTACCATGGCGTTCATGCCATAGTGCTGTCTGTAGCGTCGTATAAGATTAGAACTTTATTCATCCCGAAGGAAATTCTTTTAGCAAGAGGTTGCTCAAAAATACCAACAATAGAATGATAACATTTACATTTACATTTAGGGCATTTGGCAGATCGCTTTTATCCAAAAGCGACTTACAAATGAGTAACATTTGGTTTGAAGGAGAGGCAGCAATATATCACTGTGGTACCTGAAGATAAGAATAGAGCTGTTTTCGAGCATTCATATTTACGAGACGAATAGAACGAGTTTCATAATTGCCAAGTTGCCTCATAAGTAGCTGGGCAGGCGTGCAATTCTAAGCATGATACAACATCTGAGAACGAACAACAATGCTAAGTGCCATTAAATAAGTGTTAAGACATTATAAACACGCAGGTTAGTGCTGGGGGGGGGGGGTTATGTAGAGTCCAGGTGAACTCTGAACTAGGGTGGGGCTTTTGAGGTCTCTTGCGGAAGCTGGCCGAGTGACTCGGCCGGTCCTGGACATGAGCCGGGAGCTGCATTCCACCAGCTGCGGAGCCAGAACCGTGAAGAAGTTGGGACTTGGGAAGAGCGATGTTTGGGCGCTGTTTTTCAGTGAAGGCGGTGCCAGTGCGTTTGGCAGAAGCTTGCCGAGCGGAGTGCTCGGGCTGGGGCGTTAGGGTGCGCGACTAATTTTTGAGGTAGGTAGGGGCGGTTCCGGTTGCAGGCCTATGAAAGTCAGTACCAGTGTCCTTGAATCGAATGGCGAGCGATTAACGGGAGCCAGTGGAGGTTGCGGAGAAGAGGGGGTTACATGGGAGAATTTAGGTAGGTTGAACACGAGGCGTGCTGCTGCGTTCTGGATGCGTTGTAACGGCTTGATTGTGTTTTTGAAGGCGGTGCCAGTCGTTTGGCTGCTGCGTTCTGGATGCGTTGTAAGGGCTTGATTGTTGAGGCGGGGAGTCCAGCCAGGAGAGAGTTGCAGTAGTCGAGACGAGTGATAACGAGCGCTTGGACCAGGATCTGCGCTGCTTCACGTGTGAGGAAGGGCCGGATCTTGCGGATGTTGTAGAGAGCAATTCTACAAGATCGGGCCACAGAGGTAATGTTGGCGTTGCAGGACAGCTGGTCATCCAATACCACGCCAAGGTTTCCTTGCCGTGGGTGCAGGGGAGACTTCGATGTCCTCGATGGTGACAAGTAGGTCCATCTGAGGGCAGTCTTTACCCGGGTATGAAGAGAAGCTCAGTCTTGTCGAGGTTGAGCTCAGGTGGTTGGCGGTCGTCCATCTGCTGATGTCGGGCCAGGCCATTTTGAGATTGCGTGTTGCGATGTGGGTGTCTGAGGGGGGTGAAGGAGAGAAACAGTTGGGTGTCATCAGCATAGCAGTGGTAGGAGAAGCCGTGGGATGTGATTACAGAGCCGAGAGATCTAATGTATAAAGAAAACAGAAGGGGTCCCAGTACTGAGCCTTGGGTACTCCGGTGTCAAGGGTGCAGGGTCTGGGACAGGGAGGCCATTCCATGTGACCTGATAAGTGCGATCTGTCAGGTAGGAGGTGAACCAGGATAACGCAGGTTCCAGTGATGCCAAGCTCTGCCAGGTGGGAGAGGAGAATCTGGTGGTTCACTGTGTCGAAAGCGGCGGACAGGTCAAGGAGGATGAGCACGGAATGAGAGGGAAGAGCTTCTGGCGTCGCGAAGGGACTCTGATACTGCAAGCAGGGCCGTCTCCGTGGAGTGCGCCGCTTTGAAGGCCTGACTGATGAGGGGTCGAGCAGGTTGTTCTCGGAGAGATAGGATGATAGTTGGGTGGAGACAGCACGTTCTATGGTTTTGGAGAGGAATGATAGGAGAGACACAGGTCTGTAGTGTCGGACGTCGGTGGTGTCCAGGGTGGGTTTCTTAAAGGAGTGGCTTGATTCTGGTGGTCTTGAAGGCAGTCGGAAACAGGCCTGAAGTGATGGAGGTGTTAGTTAGGGTGGTGAGGAAGGGAAGGATGTCGCCCGAGATGTCTTGGAGAAGAGAGGACGGGATTGGGTCAAGGGGGCAGGTGGTGGCATGGTTGGATGTCACAAGCCTGTTGACTTCTTCAGAGGAGAGGGGGTTAAAGCAGGTAAGGCTGGTAGGGGTGGGTGAAGGGGGAGTGAGAGAAGAAGCAGGGGTGAAAGAGGAGGTAATGTCCTTCACCTTCTTTGTAAAGTAGGTGGCAAAGTCATCTGCTGAGAGGGAGGAGGGAGGAGGAGGGGAGGGAGGGTTGAGGAGGGAGGAGAACATGGAAAAAAGTTTCCTGGGGTTGGAGGCGGAAGAGTTGATCTTTGTAAGATAGAAGGCAGATTTGGCTGCTGACACAGTAGAGGTGAAACATGAGAGGAGGTGGAGGTAGTGAGAGAGATCATCAGCAGAGTCAGATTTTCTCCATTTTCTCTCAGCTGCCCGCAACTCTGTTCTATGAGCCCGCAGAGTTTCGGACAGCCAGGGAGGTGGAGGAGAGGCTCGTGCTGGTCTGGAGATAAGTGGACAGAGTGAGTCGAAGGATGAGGAGAGAGAAGAAGTCAGAGTGGAGGACGCTTCCTCTACTGACAAGA
Organism: Coryphaenoides rupestris; assembly: GCA_002895965.2. NCBI lineage: Eukaryota > Metazoa > Chordata > Actinopteri > Gadiformes > Macrouridae > Coryphaenoides > Coryphaenoides rupestris. Next base: position 17,833 of record PIJE02001472.1, read on the forward strand.
GGGAGAATTGTTGGGGGGGAGGTAGTGAGGAGAGGACAGTTGCAGAGAGAGTAGAGGGAGAGAGAGTTTTCAGGTTCCTACGGGAGGTGACGATGTGAGGCGTAGCAGGTAGGGAGGTGGGAGATTTTAGGGGGAGGGAGAAAGCGACAAAATGGTGATCAGACACAGGGAGGGGGGTGACAGAGAGTGCCGAAGTGGCGCAGGACCTTGTGAAGACAAGGTCAAGTTGGTTCCCGGCTCTGTGGGTGGAAGGAGAAGGAGTGAGCGCCAAACCGAATGTGGCGAAGAAGTTGATGAATTCGGGTGATTGTAACTTCTCTGGCTGGATGTTGAAGTCGCCCAGAACGACAAGTGGGGTGCCATCTTCAGGAAAACAGCTGAGGAGGGCATCCATCTCGTCGAAGAAGTCGCCAAGAGGACCCGGTGGTCGGTAGATCACGGCAATGTTGAGCTTGATCGGAAGGGTAACAGACACAGCATGGAGTTCAAGTGCAGATCTGGTCAGGTGTTCCAGGGGAAGGACCTGGTATGACCACTTTGGAGAGATGAGGAGTCCTGTTCCCCCACCTCGCCCACTGAATGTAATTGTAATATGCTGGAAGAAGGCGTTGTGTTTATCTCTGTTGTTGTGCGTCTTAAACATACAACACACAGCAGGTTTAGCATCAGCGAGCCATACTCGTTAGTAGGGGGTTTTGTCTGCCAGAGGGACCCGTGGGGGGGGGAGTGGGCTTCACGCCCCAGGATTCACCTCCATCATGGAGATGTGGGGGTGGAAGGGGAAAGGTGGGGGGACCACCACCACCACTCATGTCAGCCATTTAAAAGAGAGAGAGGTGTGTGTGTGTGTGTGTGTGTGTGTGAGAGAGAGAGAGAGATTTGTGTCTGAGAAAGTGATTGATATTAAATGCCGCGGGTTTCTGTGTGTGCGGGGAGTGTGTGTGAAAGAGTAGGTCGTGGAAAGGGCGGCATAACAGTAATGGTACAGTGAATAAGCATAAAAGAAAAATATAGGTAAGATATTTAGTAAACAAAACAACTACCGTATTTTTCGGACTATAAGGCGCACTTAAAATCCTGTAATTTTCTCAAAAATCGACAGTGCACCTTATAATCCGGTGTGCCTTATGTATTAACCTCGAACCGATTTTATGTGGTACACGGCGCTCAAAAATCTGTCAAGCCGCACCGCTTGATGGATTGTCGGCGCATTACGGCTACCGCGGCGTAATACTTGATGGATTGTCGGCGCATTACGGCTACCGCGGCGTAATACTTGATTGATTGTCGGCGCCTTACGGCTACCGCGGCGTAATACTAGCCTTGCGGAGTAATACGTACTGTGCTTCAACATACCGGTAATATTGTGGTGTGTGTATAAGGTAGAGGACTGCGCGGGCCTGGAAAGTAGGCCCTAGCCCGGCCCTGGCCCGAGAGAGTGAGGCCCCAGCCCGGCCGGCCCGCCACATTATTAGAACTCTCAGGCCCGAATTAAGCCCGACATTTTTTTAACCTCCCATATTTGCGACTAATGTCGCAAACTAGACTTGTTGCCCAGATGCGACAATTCTAGTTATAGACTTCCGATCTTATTTGAGCACTTTAAATGGCATAAGTGGTTATATTTAGTTTCATTTCAATTTTAAGCTATTTTAGGAAAATGTTTGAAGCATTTTGTAGGCAGTTAAATAATTTTTTTTATTTTCTGAAGTGAGTGACGAGCAGCTGCGCGGCGACTAACAGTTGATCCATTCGCTACATATCAGATCAATGTTGAATAGGCTACTACAAATTATATCCCAGTGAATAGGCTACAAAAAACAACTCAACAGTTAAAGCGTATATCAGTGTTTATTATTAAACGTAGCCTATAAAAACCATTGGAACAATAAGCACACGGAAGTGCGGAGAAACAGTTACGCTATTATTAACAGAGAAAACAGCTTGTCTTACCCGAGTAAGCCTTGACTAAAATAAAATTGACCAAAACAGGCCATTCCAAGAATAATAATAATCAAGGGCGTATTTTTGTTTTGGACATTGGTGGGGACATCACAGATATTGCGTCAAGGATGCGCAATTACGCAACCGTGAGGTGTGGATATTGGTGGGGACATGTCCCCAGCGTCCCCACTAAATTCTACGCCCATGATAATAATAAAAAAACGTCCAATCACACAAAAACAGTCAGCCGCTTAACATGGCAACATGTCTTTTTAAAGTCACTTTGCATCATGAAGGAAAAGAATCGCATCCACGGTTTCAGGGGCCAGTCCAGTCCTCCTCTCCTCTATTACTCTTCCAGCGGCGCTGAACGCACGCTCACTGCTGCTGCTGCCTGCTGGTAATAAAGCCTCTTTGAATTTAATTTAATTTAATTGAGAGAGAGAGAAAAAAAGCCCGAGTCCGGCCCGCATCCGAGCTAATGATGGGATCATTGGCCCGAGGCCCGACCCTCGGGCTGTCGGCTTTCGGGCCCCCCGGGCCTCGGGCTCCATTGCAGGGCTCTAATCCGGTGCGCCTTATGTATGAAAATAGACCCGTTCATTGACAGTGCGCCTTATAATCCGTGCGCTTATAGTCCGGAAAATACGGTACTCATTTACAGCAACAACAAATATCCATCCAAAAAACAGTTTAGCAACAGACAACTTGATGTCTTGTCTTTCAGAGGGAAGGGGTTAACGTCACACAGGGGCGGGGTCATCACCGTTAACACATGTTCACTTTCACCCAGTCACACATTCACTCTCCTGTAGCCCCCGCCTTATCAAGGAGAATGACAGATTAGTACGGGGACACGAGTGTGTGTGTTTGTGTGTGTGTGCAGAGGTGGGGTAATTAAGAGAAGCTGTTGTCATCACTCACACACTGGAGACAGGCTGAGTTTTATAGCACGCTCACCGCCCAGTGCATTACTTTGTCAATGGATGTAAATCTCTCCACTCTCCACTCTGTGTGTGTGTGTGTGTGTGTGTGTGTGTTTTCTGTGCACGCGCATGTGTATCACATTGAAAAGGCACAAACAGAAACCCGCGGCATTTAATATCAATCACTTTCTCAGACACAAATCTCTCTCACACACACACACACACACACACACACACACACACACACACACACACACACACACACACATACACACCCCCACACACACACACACACACCTCTCTCTCTTTTAAATGGCTGACATGAGTGGTGGTGGTGGTCCCCCCACCTTTCCCCTTCCACCCCCACATCTCCATGATGGAGGTGAATCCTGGGGCGTGAAGCCCACTCCCCCCCCCCCCACGGGTCCCTCTGGCAGACAAAACCCCCTACTAACGAGTATGGCTCGCTGATGCTAAACCTGCTGTGTGTTGTATGTTTAAGACGCACAACAACAGAGATAAACACAACGCCTTCTTCCAGCATATTACAATTACATTCAGTCACTCAGCAGTAGACGCTTTTATCCAAAGTGTCTTCCAAGCCGCACATAAAATTGTTTATGAATGTGCAATAAGCCCCCCCAAAGAATCGCCACCTTATCGTGGTGGGGGGGTTTGGGCGCCCCCGTGACCCTGGGAGCTGTGTTGTCCGGGGCATTAGCCCCTGGTAGGGTCTCCCAAGGCAAAGTGGTCTCAGGAGGGGCCAGACTAAGAGCGATTCAAAGACCCCATGAAAAGAACTCCCGGTAAGAATCCCGAATTCTTATCCTTTTATGGTTCCGCCATCGGTCCACAACTTCCAGAGTCCTCTTTTAATTTATTTTTCTTTCCCTTTTGTCTTGTTTTTGCGTCTTGTGTGTTTTACATGATTGCTCGCTTGAGCAGTTTTTGTTATTTTCTTCAAATGTAAAAACCACGCTCCCTGTGGGCTCACCACCTGCAGGGAGAGTCATTGGGGTCGGGTGCGTTGTATACCGGGCGGTAGGCAAAAGCGGGGTCCTGGGCGTGCGGATCCCCGTCATCGCCGACTGGTTCTAGGGACGTGGAACGTCACCTCACTGGCGGGGAAGGAGCCTGAGCTGGTGCGGGAGGTGGAGCGGTACCAACTAGATATGGTTGGGCTCACCTCCACGCACAGCACCGGGTCTGGAACCAAAACTCCTGGAGAGGGGCTGGACACTCTACTTCTCCGGAGTTGCCCAGGGTGTGAGGCGCCAGGCGGGTGTGGGGATACTCACAAGTCCCCGGCTGAGCGCCGCTGTGTTGGAGTTCTCTCCGGTGGACGAGAGGGTCGCCTCCATGCGACTGCAAGTCGCTGGGGGGAAGGCTCTGACTGTTGTGTGTGCCTACGCACCAAACAGCAGCTCAGAGTATCCGGCCTTCTTGGAGTCCTTGGGTGGCATCCTGGAAAGGGTTCCATCCGGGGACTCCATAGTTCTACTGGGGGACTTCAACGCACACGTGGGCAATGATGGAGAAACCTGGAGGGGAGTGATTGGGATGAACGGCCTGCCCGATCTGAACCAGAGTGGTGTTTTGTTATTGGACTTCTGTGCTAGCCATGGACTGGCCATAACAAACACCATGTTCGAACATAGGGTGGTCCACAAGTGTACCTGGTACCGGACCACCTTAGGCCAAAGGTCGCTGATCGACTTTGTAATCGTATCAGCAGATCTGCGGCCGCATGTTTTGGACACTCGGGTGAAGAGAGGAGCAGAGCTGTCAACTGATCACCACCTGGTGGTGAGTTGGATCAGATGGCGCGGGAGGCTGCCAGACAGACCTGGTAAACCCAAACGTGTAGTGAGGGTGAACTGGGAACGTCTGGTGGAAGCCCCTGTCCGTAGGGTCTTTAACTCCCACCTCCGGAAGAACTTCTCGTGCATCCCGGGGGAGGTTGGGGACATGGAACCTGAGTGGGCCATGTTCAGAGCCTCCATTGTAGAGGCTGCAGCTCGGAGCTGTGGTCAAAAGGCTGTCGGTGCCTGTCGTGGCGGCAATCCAAGAACCCGTTGGTGGACACCAGCGGTGAAGGAAGCCGTCAGGCTGAAGAAGGAGGCCTTTCGGGCCTGGTTGGCCCAGGGGTCTCCTGAAACAGCAGACAGGTACCAGGAGGCCAAAAGGACCGCAGCTTCAGCGGTTGCTGAAGCAAAAACCCGGGTGTGGGAGGAGTTCGGGGAGGCCATGGAGCAGGACTTTCGGTTGGCCTCAAGGAAGTTCTGGCAAACTGTCCGGCGACTCAGGAAGGGAAAGCAGGGCTTGGCTCAGGCTGTGCTCAGTCGGGGAGGAGAACTGCTGACCCAGACTGAGGCTATTGTCAGGCAGTGGAAAGAACACTTTGAGGAGCTCATGAATCCGACCAGTACGTCCTCTGTGGAAGAGGCAGTGTCTCGGGGGAAGTCTCACCCATATCCTTGGTAGAGGTCACTGAAGTAGTCAAAAAGCTCTTCAGTGGCAAGGCGCCATGTGTGGATGAGATTCGCCCTGAGATGCTGAAGGCTCTGGACATTGTCGGGCTGTCATGGCTGACACGCCTAGTCAATGTAGCATGGAGGTCGGGGACAGTACCTGTGGAATGGCAGACCGGAGGGTGTGCTCCAACTATCGGGGTATCACACTGCTCAGCCTCCCCGGGAAAGTTTATTCCAGGGTGCTGGAGAGGAGGCTCCGGCCGATTGTCGAACCTCAGCTTCAGGAGGAACAATGCGGATTCCGCCCCGGCCGTGGAACAGTGGACCAGCTCTTTACCCTCGCAGGGTTGTTGGGGGGGGGCATGGGAGTTTGCCCATCCAGTCTACATGTGCTTTGTGGACTTGGAGAAGGCCTATGACCGTGTCCCCCGGGGAATCCTGTGGGGGGTACTACGGGAGTATGGGGTACCGGGGCCGTTGGTACGTGCCATTCGGTCCCTGTACGAACAAAGTGCGAGCTGCGTCCGTGTTCTCGGCACAAAGTCAAGCATGTTCTCAGTGGGTGTTGGACTCCGCCAAGGTTGTCCCTTGTCACCGGTTCTGTTCGTGATCTTCATGGACAGAATCTCAAGGCGCAGCCGAGGTGAGGAGAGTGTCCGGTTTGGGGACCTCAGAATTGCATCTCTGCTCTTTGCAGATGATGTGGTTCTACATCAGACCGTGACCTCCAGCATGCACTGGGGCGGTTTGCAGCCGAGTGTGAAGCGGTCGGGATGAGAGTCAGCACCTCCAAGTCTGAGGCCATGGTTCTCTGCCGGAAAACGGTGGAGTGTTCCCTCCGGGTTGGGAGTGAGTTGCTGCCTCAAGCGAAGGAGTTCAAGTATCTCGGGGTCTTGTTCACGAGTGAGGGAAAAATGGAGCGGGAGATGGACAGACGGATTGGTGCAGCGTCTGCAGTGATGCGGGCGCTGTACCGGTCCGTTGTGGTGAAGAGGGAGCTGAGCCGGAAGGCGAAGCTCTCGATTTACAGGTCCATCTACGTTCCAACCCTCACCTATGGTCACGAGCTTTGGGTAGTGACCAAAGAATGAGATCGCGGATACAAGCGGCCGAAATGAGTTTCCTCCGCAGGGTGGCTGGGCTCAGCCTTAGAGATAGGGTGAGGAGCTCAGACATCCGGAGGGAGCTCGGAGTAGAGCCGCTGCTCCTCCGCATCGAAAGGAGTCAGCTGAGATGGTTCGGGCATCTGATTAGGATGCCCCCCGGGCGCCTCCCTTTGGAGGTTTTCCGGGCACGTCCAACTGGGAGGAGACCCCGGGGCAGACCCAGAACCCGCTGGAGAGATTATATATCTCGTCTGGCCTGGGAACGCCTCGGGATCCCCCAGGAGGAACTAGAGAGCGTGGCTGGGGAGAAGGAAGCCTGGGGGCCCTGCTTAGCCGGCTGCCACCTGCGACCCGACCCCGGATAAGCGGACGCAATGATGGATGGATGGATGTGCAATATCCTGGCATGTGTTCACACTGTGCGTGCAATTATTTGTGTATATGCATCGTTTTCTTAATATCAAATCTGTATATTTTATTGCCTTAGTTAAAATGTGACAATAACGATTTCCCCTTGGTATTAATAAAGTTGGGTTTTTTTTGCCTTCAATATCAGCATGGCATTAAGCTAGGTCCGTGGAGTTTCCTAGACATATTAGCTTGAACGTATTAGCATGACACGTAGCTAGCCTCTGCAGGATTGTACCAGAAGTAGGTGTAGCTCTCTCAGGTGAAATGCTAATTAGCTCCCAGCGCCAAGCTACCCCCGGCTTAACCCTGGCTAACCCTAGCTAATGTGGTGTGTCAGGTATCCCAGTGCGGGTCGTAAATCCACCCGCGTTTCTACCACCTTTGTGTTCAAAGCCTTGGTGCTAACTGGGACACTTTTAAGTGGGATTGGAGGGGTGTGTGGGGGGGGTCACTTATAGGAAGAAGAGGAAGAGGAGGGGTTTGTTACTGGCGGTTTACTTGGCGAAGGGCGTCTTTTTAGAAAACCAGGCACTCTTGTCGCCCACACATCAGCAATCTGTTCTTTTTCAGGGAGAATTTTAAATGATTATGCCGTACATTTTAACATTTGCAAAATGCTGAATGTCTCGGCACAAATTTGAGAGGTTAAATTCGTCGTAGTCATTTTTTTAAGTCGTATTTGTTTTATCATGGAGGGAATTATCATACCTACATATACATTTCCATTTAAAGTTTCATTTAAACATTTAAATATCAAGTCATGAGTCAGAATCTCCAAAACCTAAAGCTTGGGTTTGGCTAAATGTTGGACGACACATTTTTAAACCTCTGGTCCATTTAACAACAACTCTTTCTCCCCATTGTTCTCTGTCTGAAAACCACCATAAGCAACAGCACATTGACCCATCTGGATGCATCATAAAGCACACAGATGAGGTGAACACACAGACACAGGCAGACCACACAGGGGGCCCTGTTAGACCCATGGTCAGACAGCCCAGGTTATACACTGCATTCAGAAGAACATTCATTCACACCCCTGATCAGCCAGATGACTATGAGCAGAAACACTTCATAGCAATAACAGTTAGTCACACGCCCACAGAGGGGGGTGAGTGTGTGAGGGGGGCGGGCCTCTATGTTAAGTGGGGCCCCCAGGTGGTGGATAGTGATTGGTTAATTGAGAGCCAGGGACCCCTCAAATCACCCCCCCCCCCCCCCCATTGGTTATTACCATGGCGACAATTATATAGACAAATATATTCCACCTCTTCTCAATCACTCCGTTTCTTTCAGTTAAATCACCGCAGCCACTCCCCCCCCATTTGCACCACCACCACCACATCCACTACCACCATCACCACCACCACCACATCCTCCTCCATCAGGGGCTGTCTGTCTATTAAGCGCTCCCCCCATCTTGTGTGTCTGAGCATAGCGGGTTCCTCGGTGTACCGATGGTGGTCTGGTTCCACCTGGGTCCGTGGGTTTTCAACCAGCCTGTGCAGAGCTGCTTTCTATTCCGTCTCCGGGTCATTAGCTAGCCCTATACGTTGTCCGGCAGTTTATTCACTGCAACCTTATTTCACATTACCTTTTTTCTCCACTTTTCCAAGGAGCTAAATGTGCTAATTCCGGCCATACTTATCTCCCCCTCACTCTCTTCACCTCCGCCTTGTTCTCTCCCCCTCTAGCTCTCCCTCTCTCTCGCTCTCTCTCTCTCTCTCTCTCTCTCTCTCCATCTCTCGGCAGGGGGTTAACGCATATCCCTGCACTGGTGTGGGGCTGATGTGGTACACACGCACACATTCAAGCACACACACACACACGCCGAGTAAGTGCACACTTGCACACCCAGTGAGGTTCCTGGGTGAAATAGGTGTGACCTGAGGATGATTGGAATCATTAGATAGAGAGAGAGAGAGAGAGCGAGAGAAAGAGACAGAGACAGAGAGACAGTGAATGAGATAGAGAATGAGAGAGAGAGATGTAGAGAGAAAGACAGAGAAACAGAGACAGAAAGAGAGAGACAGAGAGACAGAGAGACAGACAGACAGACAGAGAGAGATCTAGACAGACAGACAGACTGGGGGGAGGGCGGGGTGAGGATGATGGTTTGATGAATAAAAAAACAAGAGAAGAGGGAGATATAGAGAAAAGGAATGGTTCAAACTGTGGAAGACCAGGCGAAGATTGAGACACTAGCATCACATGTAACATACAACAAAGTATATCACCATGGTTTCTGGACATTTCTGTCTATTCCTACATAGAAAAATCTGACAATTCCATTGACAAGATTCTGGCATCAATGGGAATAATGTTGATTGTGACTTGACGATTGAAAATCGTGGGGATGAGGGGGGACCTGTCATGATTCCACATCCCGGGCTGTTCAACTTACAACTGAATTCTTGTTGTACAAAAAAAAAAGTGCTTCTGAAGACCCAATCATCTGGTGGAAGAACCATGCAGCCACCCTGCCAATTCTTGCACATTTTGCCAGACATTACCTCTGCATTCCAGCCTCAAGCTGCGCTTCAGAACGAGTGTTCAGCACACATCATCTGCAGTCCTAGATGCTGACTGAGGAGCACATTGACACTTGTTTTCCTGGCTAAGAACCTTGAAGTAGCCAAAGAACTGCCCAGAAAAAAAAGTCAGAGAGAGAATAAGAGAAAACATAAAGCTCAGCAGCTGCAACAGAATACATTTTATTTTTGTTAAAACATTTTAAATAGCTATATAGCTCAGCAGATGTGTAAAAATATATTTTAATGTATTCATTTTGATTATTATTATTATTTGTAAGTTTAAACAGGTCACTCTTAGTTCACTTACCAAAAAGTAGCTGCAAAAGCAAAATATGTTTGTTACAATCTAAGTAACCTGAATTCCTGCAAAAGAGTGAATTATCAATAAAAAAAAATTAAGTTCCATGTTCTGTCATCCATTATTCCACTACTTTTCCTGATGTTTTAGGTTTTTACCGTGGTAGCGTTTCAGTATCGGTATCGAGATATTTAGGCAGGTATCGAACTCATAATTTTGGTATCGTGACAACACTATGGCAACGGTCTGCCGACAAATAACAGTCACTGCCTGCTGCCTGCTACGGAGGCGCGACCCTTGAACGTGCATGCATGATGCATCCAGATGCATGCGCGTGCACACACACACACACACACACACACACATACACACACACGGCACAAAAAGAGATGTCCTCTAGGGCAACGTTTAGAGGAACACTTATTGTGCAGCGCGGCGCATGTGGATGTCCTCCACATCACAATAAGTCTCTCATTAGATTACCGGCTCCTGGAGCACCGTGGGCCAGCATAGAACGGAGAGAAGGTCAGGTCGGAGGGCGAGAGCAGGAGGAGGGGGAGGAGGAGGAGGAGGAGGAGGAGGAGGAGAAAGGAGCGGCTCGGGTAGAAGGCGGGAGATAAGGTGCAGGGAAACGGAGGAGGAGGAGGAGGAGGAAGAGGAAGGAGGAGATAATTGAAGGTGAGGGGAGCGCGCTACAGTGGTTCATTAAGCCAGGATGTCCATGTTCTCCGCTTTTACCCTGTCATGAAGGCTGACCCTCTCTAAGTGACACGGGGATAACGATACACGGACCCCCGTTCCACGACCTTTATGGAAAATCACCAGTCTCACGGTTGGGAGGGGGGGGTGGGGGGGGGGGGGTCTGTAGGCGCTGGCTCCATTAAGGCCTGAATAAAATAATCATTCCATGATTCGCTGTGATGAATCAAGTCAGATATTAGAATTACCCAGAGAGGCCTTATTTAAATTCAAAGCACTTAGTGCTGTTCCCCTCAGGTTACTTAGCATAACCGTCTTTCAATAGAATATAATACGCAAATCTATATGATATATTTGTATGCAATATTATATTGTGTACTGTGTGATATATTGTTATATGATATTGTGTGTCCAATAACACATATGTTGTGGTATGATATTATATATTGTTCGACACGTGATACACTATATGGCCAAAAGTCAGTGGACACCTGACCATCACACCTATATGAGCTTGTTGGACATCCCATTCCAACCATGGGCATTAATATAGCGAGTTGGACCCCATTTGCAGCTATGACAGCTGCCACTCTTCTGGGAAGGCTTTCCACAAGATTTTGGAGTGTGTCTGTGGGAATTTGTGCCCATTCAGCCAAAAGAGCATTCGTGAGGTCAGGCACTGATGTTGGATGAGAAGGCCTGGCTCGCAATGGGCGTTCTAATTCGCTCCCAAAGGTGTTCAATGGGTTGAGGTCAGGGCTCTGTGCAGGCCCAATCGAGTTCCTCGCACCAAACTCGTCTAACCCATGTCTTATGGACCTTGCTTTGTGCACAGTCATGCTGGAACAGCAAAGGGCCTTCCCCAAACTGTTGCCACAAAGTTGGAAGCGCCCAATTTGCTAAGATGTCTTCATATCCAGTTGCATAAGCATACCCTTCACTGGAACTAAGGGGCCTACCCCAAACCCTGAGAAACACCCCAGACCATTATCCCTCCTCCACCAAACTTTACAGTAGGCACTATGCATCCGGAAGGTAACGTTCTCCTGGCATCCGCCAAACCCAGATTCGTCCATCAGACTGCCAGATAGTGAAGCGTGATTCATCACTCCAAAGAACGTTTCCACTGCTCCAAGTCCAGTTGCGGCGTGCTTACACCACTCCAACCGACGCTTGCATTGCGCATGGTGATGTGAGGCTTGTGTGCAGCTGATCCGGCCATGGAAACCCATTCCATGAAGCTCCCGACGCACAGTTCTTGTGCTGATGGTGCTTCCAGAGGCAGTTTAGTCCTCTGTAGTGAGTGATACAGCAGATGATAGGCGAGCTTCAGCACTCACCGCTCTGTGAGTTTGCGTGGTCTACCACTTCGTGGCCGAGCTGTTGTTGCTCCTAGGCGCTTCCACTTCCACCATCGAGGAGGGCAGAAATTGACTTGTGGCAAAGATGGCATCCTATGACAGTGCCGCATTCAAAGTCACTGAGCTCTTTACGAACCATTCTGAATTGTAAATGTTGTGGAGATTTCATGGCTATGTGCTTGATTTTATGCGCCTGTTAGCAATGGGTGTGGCTGAAACACCTGAACTCAATAATTAGTAGGGGTGTCCACTGACTTTTGGCCATATAGTGTATATTTCAAACTAACAATATGATTCCATCTTGCAACCATATATCTACTGTTACTTTCAGATTACCGTAATGAAGAACAAAGCTTCTCAATATAAAATAACACTATTTTATATGCAAAAAATGAAATAGCTATGTTAGCAGTCATTTTGTATGTCTTTGGCAATTGAATTACATCAAATATGTTTCCTCAATTAATAAAAGGCTAATAATGGGCAAATAATAGGCAAACAATGAAAGGCTCCACATATGAACAAATATAAATGTGCCATCACCAACAACGACCATGATATCGCCCATTGGTCTTCTCTTGACCACTATGAAGCCGTAGATTTGCCTCGCGTGTACATATTATGGAGATATTGTTTGAGATTTCAGCAGCAAAGCAGTGGATATGATCCATATTTGGCACATTGAGGGCGGACGATTTGAATGGCCACCTCGCAATAGTCTTAGGCCCAACGTAATTAAAATGAATCCTTCATGAATGTTATTATGAAAAAAAACTTTACCTCGCAAAACACATAACATGGAGATGAACTAGCCGCTAAGATCCGAAATAATCGATTGGCTTTGTATTAAGAGAAATAAATCACATTTTCCCATTGATTTAGAAAGGGGGCGGGTCTTTTAGCATCCAACCACTGTGCGCCACCTATAGGCCGTTAGAGGAACTGTGCCTTAATTAGATTAGATTAGATTAGATTCAAATTTATTGTCATTGCACAGCACAAATACAGTACAGCGAAAAGAAGTTGGCATCTAACCAGAGTGCAAATGAGGCAGTAAAGTGCAGTAATATACACTGTACAGAGGTTAAATAGGATATAGAACAGTCTACTAGGTATAATATAGAGGTGTATATACAGTATATTTATGTACAGAGATACAGTGTAGTAATAATTGGAGTAGCTATGGGATATGTGCAGATAGGTATATAAATATTCCGGTAAGTATACAGTATCAACAGGTAATGAGCAGGGGTTGTAAATAAAAAAAAAAAAAGTAAAATATATATATATACGGTAAGTACAGAAGAAATTTACATAGCTATCATACAGGTATGTAAACAATAATGTTGTGATTACAGTGCAAGGCAGTAGAAGACATAGAAGGTGATAGGATATATTCAACAGAGTTCAGAGTTTGTACGGTGGACAGCGGAGCCTAGAGTATAGGCAAGGTGGTGGGGGGGGGCTGTCATCGTGGTACAGAGTTCAGGGAGATGACAGCTGAGGGGAAGAAGCTGTTCCTGAGCCTGCTTGACTTGGAACGAAGGTTCCTGTAGCGCCTCCCAGAGGGAAGGAGGGCAAACAGTCCATGGTTGGGGTGAGAGGTGTCTCTGACAATGCTACGTGCCTTCCTCAGACACCGTTTGTGTTGGGTAGTCTCTATTGCAGGGAGTGGTAATCCGATGGTGCGTTGGGCGGCTTTCACCACCCTCTGCAGCGCTTTCCGGTCTGAGACAGTGCAGTTGCCGTACCACACTGTGATGCAGTTGGTGAGTAGTGTCATCTGCGAAGTTGATGATGGAGTTGGTGCCATGTATAGGAGTGCAGTCGTGGGTGAAGAGGGAGTAGAGGAGGGGGCTCAGCACACAGCCCTGCGGGACGCCGGTGTTCAGGATGAGGGTGGAGGAGGTGAGATTGTCTAACCTAACAGACTGGGGTCTGTTGGTTAGGAAGTCCAGTATCCAGTTACAGACAGAGGGGTTAATGTCAAGGTTCTTGGTTTCCACGAGGTCACCAAGTTTGGAGATGAGTTTGGAGGGGATGATGGTGTTGAATGTTGAGCTGAAGTCGATGAACAGCATTCTCACGTGGGTGTTGCTCTCATCCAGGTGGGAGAGAGCAGAGTGAAGAGCTGAGGAGATGGCGTCTTCCGTGCTCCTGTTCTCACGGTAGGCAAATTGGTGTTTATCCAGTGAGGGTGAGAGGCCAGATTTGAGGTGAGCCAGGACCAGCCTCTCGAAGCACTTCATGATGATGGGGGTGAGTGCAACAGGGCGGAAGTCGTTGAGGCTCGCTGCAGAGGAGTGTTTTGGCACTGGCACAATGGAGGTGGTTTTAAAGCACGCTGGGACAACTGCCTGAGCTAGTGACAGGTTGAAAATGTCAGTGAAGACCTCGGTCAGCTGCTCAGCGCAGTTCCTGAGCACGCGACCGGGGATGCCATTGACCAGCTGCCTTACGTGCATTGTTCTGCTCAGTGCCACACACACGTCTGTGGGGAGAGGGTGAGGGGGTTGGTGTCAGCAGGGAGAGTAGCCCTAGTGGGCAGCTCGTGGTTGTCCCGGTCGAAAGCGGGCATAAAAGTTATTGAGCTCGTCAGGAGGGATGAGTCAGTGGTTGGGGGGGGGGGGAGTTGTTGGAGGTTTGTAGTCCGTGTGGCCTGTATGCCCTGCCACATGTGTCGGGGATCAGAGTTGTTGAAGTGATCTTCAAACCCTCCGCTTGTGGTTGAGCTTGGCCAGCTTGATGCCTTTGTTCAGGTTGGCTCTGGCTGAACAGTAGGCCTGTTCGTCACCAGACCTAAAGCAGTGTCACGTGCCTTTAGGAGTAGGCGAACTCTCTGTTCATCCACGGCTTCTGGTTGGGAATGTCGTCATCTGTTTGAGGGTGGTGACAGTGTCAATGCTGGAGTTGATATAATCCAAACAGAGGAGGTGTAGGAAGTCGATGTCAGTGTGGAGTCCAGGGTGGAACTGGGAGGCAAACAGACTCCAGTCAGTGTGTAGAAACCGGTTCTGCAACTCAGAGTCTGCTCCCTCAGGCCACACTTCGACTGTCCTAATGGTAGGGCTTCACACACTTGATAAGTGGCGTGTACTTAAGGTAGCAGAAACAAAGAGACGTGATCACTCTGTCCAAGGTAGGGGAGGAGGACGGCTTTGTAGGCATCAGTCATGTTGGTGTAGACATGGTCTAATGTTTTATCTCCTCTTGTAAGCAGGAGACATGCTGGTGGAATTTGGGGAGCACAGTCTTTAAGTTGGCATGATGAAATCACCTGCAATAAAGGCTGCCTCTGGGTGGGAGTTCTGCTGTTTGTTAATGGCAGAGTAAAGTTCCTTCATAGCTAGCTTAGATTTAGCAAGCTGGAGGTATGTTAGGCCGTAGTTATAATGGTAGCTGTATTTCCCTGGGTTGGTAAAACAGGGTCCTACATTTAACCATTAGGATATTCCACGTTAGCAGCAAGCAGTGGCTCTGCAATGGTGGTAGTGTCTGTACGATGTACCCGATGCAGAGCATAGCTTCTCTGATCGGGTATGGCAGAGGCACAGAAACAAAGCGCAGCAGATCTGCGGTGCACAGACTGTCCACCGGGGGCTCCAAATCACATATACAAACAAAGATGCTTTATTATGGCGAAAATCACATATAACACTATACTTAATTTCTAACCCTCCGCTGATCTGTCTGCTCTGTGTAGAGTGAGCCCCGTTAGCTCAATAGCACTGTCGGCGATTCCGCTGTTAAGCCATGATTCTGTGAAAATCATGACGTTGCAATCCTTAATCCATTTATGGTTGATGATCCGCAGCCGTAGTTCATCAATTTTGTTTGCCAGAGACCGTACGTTGGCGAGGAAAACGCTGGGTAGCGACGGGCGATGTGGGTTAGCTCTTAGCTTAGCCCGAAGCCCTCCCCATCTACCTCTCCTTTGTTTAGGGTCTCTCCGCGGGTGATGAGCCCGGCCAGCCGGCCGTGCTGCGATGAGATTCACCGGCGTTTCAGCGGGGAGCTGAAGATTGCCGATAAAGTTGCCAGAATGTCGTAATCCAATTTCAAAAAGGTTCTGTCGGGTGGGCAGGGCCTCACGATGTGTACGCGCCGCCATCTTGGTGTCAATTGCTTCATGGCTGCCGCTTGGCTAAAATACAAATGTACTGATGATTGATGTGACTACCTTAATGAACCATATAGCACCCACCGCTAGCATACAGAGACATGGCTGCACTGTAGACCCACACACACACACACACACACACACACACACACACATTGCAGATGGTGTGTGATTAAGAGGGTGTGAATGATGAAATCTGTTCGCCATTACCACGACATCCTCCGTTATTCCCCCTCAGTGCACCTGAGGGGGAATACACATCAACTCATACTCATCAACTGCGCATGAAGGATGTAGGCTTTTAGTGTACACGCACACACAGTGTGTGTGTGTGTGTACACTAAAAGCCTACGTCCTTCATGCGCAGTTGATTGAAGGATTGAATTGGAAAGTCGAGAATTAAAACAGTAGGTTTTATTATTCACACGTTATCATCCTTCCTGTTTGTCAAGTACAACGGGCCAATCACAATCAAACTAATGGGACCATACAGGCCCATTAAAAATGTCCTACATGAATCAAACTACGCAACATTGACAACCATGTTGATCATGTGACTTTTGTTAAACACTCTCCGGAACATATGGTCATCAAAAGTTAGGTGTGTGTGTGTGTGGTGTGTGTGTGTGTGTGTGTGTGTGTGTGTGTGTGTCTGAGACGTGTGTGTGTGTGTGTGTGTGTGAGCGTGTGTGTGTGAGTGAGTGCTGTGGTGTGGATGAGTGTCAGTGAAACAGTGATGGATGATTGCAGTCATTACACACACAAGCCTCATAACGCACACACACCTTTCTTACTGCACGCCTCTCAACACACACACACACAATACAGCAGTAGAAATTGTATCTTTAATAATGCAGCACCACCTCACAATATAAACACACACGCACACAAACAAACACCACATGTACTATGTGAATCTGTGTTCTACGCATACACAACATATACACACACACACACACCAAGTCCATGTGTTTACAGTGCATGAGAAAAATGTACAAGATGATACACTTTATGAACCTTGACAATGCTCCACTCTGTGTGTGTGTGTGTGTGTGTGTGTGTGTGTGTGTGTGTGCGTTTGCACAGGGTGTGTATGATGCGTCAGTGCAGTAGTACTGGGGTAGTAGTGCTTGTAGTTAGTGCATGCTGCATGCTGCCTCTGCTTGCTACTTTCTGCTTTCAGCTACTGTCGCCGGCTAGCCCTCTTCGCAGGGTGAAAAGAGGAGCCGAGTGCGTAAGTCTCCTCCTGCCGGTACACAGCCTCTCTACCGCCAAGACTCCTACAGTGCCTCCTCGTGGCCACACACGGTAACTGGGACCTTGCGGTCCCAGGCCAAACCATAGGGGATCTCGGAGCTGCAGTGGTCCCCAGAGGTCTAATGCGCAGGCCCCCATATCGGGGACACACCCTGGCATTGACCAACCACTGTCCCGCTGCCTTGTGGGTAAGTCCAGGAAGAGCACACCCTGAAAGAAAAGCAGTGTGTGTGGCGGCGCATGTTCGGCGGTCCTCCGACTGACTGGAGCTCCGGCAGCCTCCTGCAACTGTGGAAGAGTGCCGGTCGTCTTGGGCTTCCCTTGCCACTGGAATCCACCTTTCTACAGCCAAGCAGTGCTACTGAAGATTGCGCACCCCCTGTGGCACTCTAAAAACTTCACCGCGCAGGTCTCCACTTTGACCTTGGTGCCGTAACATCTGGAACTGTCACGGTCTCGACCGTGTCTCCGGGCTCACGGTGTTGGTGGGCGTGGCTCCGGGCTCCGGTGCCGCCCCAGCGTCATTAGCGGTAACTGCGCTGCGCTCGCGCCGGCCATCAATCACCAATTAATCTCCCTATAAAAACCCCGGCTTTCCACCCACTCGGCGTCGGAGCATTATCGTCTATTCCGCATGGATCACGATCGCCGCCAGCCAGCCGATCACCTCCCTGCCTACCTGCCTGCCGGTTCCTGCGTTCCCCTCGCCCGCTGGCTTCACTCCCGTTTTCTCACGTATGTACCTGTATCCAGCAAGGATGGCGATCGCCTCCAGCCAGCCGATCACCTTCCTGCCTACCTGCCTACCGGCTCCTGTATCTGCCTACCTGCCTGCCGGTCCCTGTATCTGCCTGCCGCACTCACCACCCATCCCGCTGGCTTCACTCCCGTTTCCTCACGTGTATCTGTAAATAATCACCCCCTACTGCATAACTCTGAGTCTGGGTTCTTGCGTTTTGGGTCCCCACCACACACACCCCTAACAGAATGCTCCGACCAGATATGAACTCAGCAGACTCAGACTCAGAGTTGGAGTTCCGATCAGACACGGACTCAGCCGATTCAGACCCAGAAGTACATCAGCCTCTGGGAGTGCCTCGGCATCCGGTGCGAGCCGATGCCTAGGTAATAAGGCTCCCAGGCGTTGCGGCAGGCAACCCCTGGCTCCCGGGTCCCGGGTCGGTTTCCCGCTGCAGGGTCGCAGCCATCCCGGGTCCCGGTTGGACCGCAGCAGTCGCCGAGCTACCTGGGGACCCGCCTGGCCCGGGGGGGGACCCATAGTTTCCAGCTGGCTCGCAAAGCGTCAAGGCAGGCAGCCCCTGGTTCCGCTGCTGGGTTCGCAGCCATCCAGGTCCCGGTTGGACCGCAGCAGTCCCTCCCGGTTTCCGGCTGCTAGGTCGCAGCCATCTCGGGTCCCAGTCCCGGCTGGACCGCAGCAGCTCCTGCCGGTTCCTGCTGCTAGGTCGCAGTCCTCCCTGGCCCCGGTCCCGGCTGGACCGCAGCAGCCCCTGCCGGTTCCTGCTGCTAGGTCGCAGCCATCCCGGGTCCCGGTCCGGCTGGACCGCAGCAGCCCCTGCCGGTTCCTGCTGCTAGGTCGCAGCCATCCCCCGGTCCCGGCTGGACCGCAGCAGCCCCTGCCGGTTCCTGCTGCTAGGTCGCAGCCATCCCTGGCCCCGGTCCCGGCTGGACCGCAGCAGCCCCTGCCGGTTCCTGCTGCTAGGTCGCAGCCATCCCTGGTCCCGGTCCCGGCTGGACCGCAGCAGCCCCTGCCGGTTCCTGCTGCTAGGTCGCAGCCATCCCGGGTCCCGGTCCCGGCTGGACCGCAGCAGCTCCTGCCGGTTCCTGCTGCTAGGTCGCAGCCTCCCTGGTCCCGGTCCCGGCTGGACCGCAGCAGCCCCTGCCGGTTCCTGCTGCTAGGTCGCAGCCACCCCGGGTCCGGGTCCCGGCTGGACCGCAGCACCTGCCGGCTCCCGCTGCTGGGTCGCAGCCATCTGCGGTCCCGCTCCCGGCTGGACCGCAGCGGCCTCCGGTGCCTGCTGCTAGGTCGCAGCCATCCCGGTTCCCGGTCCTGGTCGGACCGCAGCGACCTCCGGTTCCCGCTGCTGGGTCGCAGCCATTCCCGCTCCCATTCCCGGGTCCCGCTGCTGGGTCGCAGTTATCCCCGGCCCTGTTCCCGATTCCCGCTGCTGGGTTGCAGCCACAGGAAGCCTGTCACGGTCTCGACCGTGTCTCTGGGCTCACGGTGTTGGTGGGCGTGGCTCCGGGCTCCGGTGCCGCCCCAGCGTCATTAGCGGTAACTGCGCTGTGCTCGCGCCGGCCATAAATCACCAATTAATCTCCGTAGAAAAACCCCGGCTTTCCACCCACTTGTCGTCGGAGCATTATCGTCTATTCCCGCATGGATCGCGATCGCCACCAGCCAGCGGATCACCTCCCTGCCTACCTGCCTACCGGTTCCTGCATCTGCCTGCCTACCTGCCTGCCGGTTCCTGCGTTCCCCTCCCGCTGGCTTCACTCCCGTTTTCTCACATATGTACCTGTATCCCGCAAGGATCGCGATCGCCTCCAGCCAGCCGATCACCTTCCTGCCTACCTGCCTACCGGCTCCTGTATCTGCCTACCTGCCTGCCGGTCCCTGCATCTGCCTGCCGCGCTCACCACCCGTCTCACTGGCTTCACTCCCGTTTCCTCACATGTATCTGTAAATAAACACCCCCTACTGCATAACTGAGTCTGGGTCTTGCGTTTGGGTCCCCCACCGCACACACCCCTAACATGGAACCATACAGTAAAAGTCTGCCGGCGTTGGGGTGTCTGGCGACGGGTGCAGGTTTGAATGAACCGGAAGCCTCTAGTTGGTCCCCTACACGTCAGCGGCACAGGGCTATTATGGTCGCTAGCAGGTGGAGCTGAGTGGCAGCTGCTCTCGGCAGACCCCTGTGCGACTGAGCAGCCCTAATTTAGGACGGCACTGCTCACCCCAATTGGGGAGGGGCCTAGAAAGGTGGCCTAAAAATTGCCCACTCAAAACACTCCTGGATAGGTTACCGCGCCATCGGGATATTCCACCCTGCGGTCGAAATAAAAAAGCTAATAATTTGAAACTGGCATCATGGAATGTCAGAACCCTCCTGGACTCCACTGGCAACTGCGACCGACCCCATCGGAGAACAGCACTAGTTGCTGCTGAACTGAGGCGATACAACATCGATATTGCTGCCCTAAGTGAGACCAGGCTCTTGGATGAGGGATCCCTAAAGGAGGAAGAAATGGGATATACCTTCTTCTGGAAAGGCTACCCCCCTGATGGAAAACACCTGCATGGTGTGGGACTGGCAGTCAGAAACACACTTCTACCAAGCCTTACTGAAACACCTGTCGGCATCAGTGAAAGTCTGATGACCCTATGTATACCCCTAGCAAGGAAGCGCTTTGCCACTCTTCTCAGTGTGTATGCACCAACTATGCCGTCTGAGAGTGAGGCCAAGGACTCATTCTATCAGTCACTGGATGAGATACTCCGGAAAATCCCCAAGACTGATAAGATCCTCCTGCTTGGTGACTTCAACGCTCGGGTTGGCCAGGACAACAAAGTGTGGCCCAGAGTGCTTGGTGGACATGGTGTTGGCCAGGTCAATGCAAACGGCATGAGACTTCTCACTCTGTGTGCTGAGCATGACCTGACCATAACAAATACACTGTTCCAGCAGAAAAACATGCATAAAACATCCTGGATGCATCCCCGCTCCAAACATTGGCACCTAATAGACTACATCATAGTGAGACGCAGTGACATTGGCGATGTTCTCATAACCCGTGTCATGAGAGGAACAGAATGCTGGACAGACCATCGCATGATCATTGCCAAACTCCACATCTCTGTGCGCCCCCCGGTGCGGCTGCGCAGGTCCATCAAGAAGCGCCTACAGTGCACCCGGCTAGGGAAAGCCGAGGTAAGGAACGAGTTCCGTCGCTCCCTAGCCGACAAACTGAGGGAGATCGAACCAGGGCTGAGCTCAGAGGAGTCCATGGATCAGAAATGGGCCTCAATTAGCTCCTCGCTTTATGAGGCTGCAGCTGAAACCATCGGCTACAGTGGGAAGAAACATCAAGACTGGTTTGATGACAACTCTGATACCATCAAGACCTTGCTGGACAACATGCACAAGGCACCCAGGGCAGCCTTAAACAACCCTTTATCCAGCTCCATGAGGCAGCAGTGGCAGGTATCTCGCAGGGAAGCTCAGAAGAACATGCGAACCCTGCAAAATGAATGGAGGACACGGAAGGCCCAAGAGATACAATTGTATGGAGACAAAAAGACATGCACAACTTCTACAACTCTGTTAAAAGCATTTACGCCCCCAAAAAACTGCTCTGTCACCCCCTTGAAAACAATAGATGGTCTCACACTCCTAAAGGACCAAAACCAGATCCTGTTGAGGTGGGCTGAACATTTTGAGGCCCTACTCAACCAACACTCTTCTACAGACAACACCATTCTGGATGACGCCCTTCTATCCAGGACCTAAGCCAGCCACCAACCTTCATGGAGGTTCTAGCAGCTATCCGCTCTTTGAAGCACAACAAGTCCCCTGGCACTGACAGCATCCCTGCTGAACTCCTGAAACAGGGAGGATACCTCTGTACAAAGACCATCCACCAGTACATTACGAGGGCCTGGGAAGACGAGACCATACCCCAACAGTGGAGGGACGCCAACATCGTTGCCATTATAAAAATAAAGGTGACAAGTCCATTTGTGGCAACAGCAGAGGGATAGCACTCCTTGCTGCTGCTGGAAAGGTGCTCGCTAAGGTCATGCTGATGAGCCTGATAAACAACATCACAGAATCAATGCTACCTGAGTCGCAGTGCGGGTTTAGAAGGAACAGGAGTACGGTCGACATGATCTTTACAGCCCGGCAACTTCAGGAGAAGTGCCGCAAACAACACCAAGATCTCTTGTGGCCTTCATTGACCTCTCCAAGGCCTTTGACACTGTTGACAGGGAGCTCTTGTGGAGTGTGCTAGCCAAGTTTGGTTGCCCAACCAAATTTGTCACATCCTCCGCCAATTCCACGATGGGATGAAGGCTCGCGTGACCATTGGAGGACAGGAGTCTGCGTCCTTCCCTGTATGCACAGGGGTACGACAAGGGTGCGTATTGGCCCCTGTACTCGTCAACATCTTCCTCCTCTGTGTCACCCAACTTCTGCACAAAGAGCTGGAGGATAACAGTGGTGTTGCAGTGGCCTTCCGACTGGATGGAAACCTCTTTAACATCAGGAGGCAAACCACCAAACTGTCCAGAGAGCGGGTCCTCGAGCTGCAGTATGCGGACGACTGTGCTCTTGTGGCACATTCTACCCAAAACATTCAGTCCATCCTTGCTGTGGCTGTAAGGGCCGACAGCAGGATGGGGCTGTCTGTGAACATCGCCAAGACTGAAGTGATCTGCCAGTGGTGCCAAGTAATCCTTTCAGAGGACTGCAGCATCAATCATGAGGTGCAAAACCGGATCAGACAGGCGTCAGCTGCTTTTGGGAGACTGCGGCGTCGGGTGTTCCAAAACAGCAACCTTCACCTGCACACCAAGGTTGCTGTTTACCAAGCTGTTTGCCTCACCACATTGCTTTACAGCTGTGAGGCATGGTCATGTACAGCCGCCACATAAAGTCCCTGGAGTGCTTCCATATAGGGTGCTTACAACGCATCCTGGGGCTCACCTGGCGTGATCGTGTGCCTCATACAGAAATACTTGCAAAGACCAACTGCAGAAGTATAGAGGCCACGATCACCCAGCACCAACTACGGTGGCTTGGACATGTCATCCGGATGCCCCAGGACCGACTGCCCCGCAGAGTGCTTTATGGCCAGATACATCATGGGCAGAGCTTGGCAGGAGGGCAGAAGAAGAGGTACAAAGACCAGCTCAAGACCTCGCTGAGGAAATGCAACATCCAACCCCAGGATCTGGAGGCTGCTGCTGACCGCAATTCCTGGCGGCAGATATGCCTGGATGGAACCCGTAGGATGGAGGAGGAGAGGACTCCCAGAAGACAACAGCAGAGACTCAGGAGAAACACACCCATGGTTGCCAGCACTACCACCACTACAACTTATACATGCCGACCTGCAACAAAATATGTGGTTCCAGGATTGGACTGTTCAGCCATTCAAGAACCCACCGTTAGGGACATAAGTGGACATCATCATCGGATTCGATGGAAAACCATAAGCTAGCTAAGCTAAAAGTGTGTGTGTGTGTGTGTGCGTGCGTGCGTGTGTGTGCGTGTGTGTGATATTGCCGCGATACATTAGCGAGGGGAGAGAGAGCGTGGCTACTAGCTTCCCCTTCATGCTCTCTCCTCTCTCTCTCTCTCTCTCTCTCCTGCTGGCTAATGTTGTTCATGTTTAGCCGCCGCCGCTCCCGCCGCCACCAGTTAGTGACAAACGGCGAACCCTTCCGTGGAGTTCGTGAATAAAACACTATACCAACGCATCTACACTAAAACAACGTTGAGAGTGTTCAAATCAAGTATTCTACAACAACAAGAGAAAATACGTCTCGGCCGTGTTTATGTGTAGCTACCGTTCTAAAATATGTATTTACAGTTACAGGTTCAAGTAAAAGGCATCTGCGTCTACTCAAAATGTAGTAGGCTAGGCGGCCAATATGGCGCACTAGGGTGCTTGTGTACTGTGTTCCAGTGTGTAGCACTACTACCAGCACTTGCACCAGGACTAGCACTAAGCAGTATCGCGAGCAGTAACACTTAGCACTAGCACACCAGAGCTAGCACTCGCACTAGCAGTAACACTTAGCACTAGCACTTGTTCAGCAGCCTGATGGCCTGACTGTGGAAGCTGTCTCTGAGTCTGCTCGTGTGGCACTTGATACTGCGGTATCGCCTGCCTGACGGTAGAAGTGTGTACAGTTCATGGCTGGGGTGGTTATTGTCTTTAATAATCCGTTTGGCCTTGGCCACGCACCGCCTGGTGTATATATCCAGGAGGGAGGGAAGCTCACCTCCAACGATGTACTGGGCCGTCCGCACCACCCTCTGTAGTGTTCTACGCTCCAGTGCGGTGCAGTTCCCGTACCAGACGGTGATGCATCCTGTAAGAACACTCTCGATGGTACTGGAGTAGAATGTTCTGAGGATGCGGGGGCACATGTTGAATTTCAACATGTCGCCTGAGGAAATACAGGCGTTGTTGGGCCTTTTTCACCACGTGTGTGGTGTGCGTGGTCCATGTGAGGTCCTCGGAGATGTGCACGCCGAGGAACTTGAAGCTGCTGACCCTCTCTACTGCAGCACCGTCTATGGAGATGGGGGCGTGCTCTCCTCTCCGCTTCCTATAGTCCACGATCAGCTCCTTGGTCTTCTTGACGTTGAGGGCGAGGTTGTTCTCTTGGCACCACTGTGCCAGTGATCCAACCTCCTCCCTGTAGGCTGTCTCGTCGTCGTCGGCGATCAGACCCAACACTGTCGTGTCGTCAGCAAACTTGATGATGATGTTGGAGCTGTGCATAGCCATGCAGTCGTGGGTGTACAGGGAGTAGAGGAGAGGGCTCAACACGCATCCCTGAGGGGCTCCCGTGTTGAGGGTCAGTGGCTCTGAGGTGGTGCTGCCCATCCTCACCACCTGGCGGCGGCCCGACAGGAAGTCCAGTATCCAGCTGCACATGGTCGGGTGCAGGCCTAGACTCCTGAGCTTGGTGTCGAGCTTGGCAGGAACTATCGTGTTGAACGCTGAGCTGAAGTCCACAAACAGCATTCTCACACAACAGTTCTTCCCCTCCAGGTGAGAGAGGGCGGTGTGAAGTGCCATGGCAATGGCGTCGTCGGTGGATCTGTTTTGACGGTACGCAAATTGCCATGGGTCCAGCGTGGCAGGCAACATGGAACAAATGAAGTCCTTGACCAGCCTCTCGAAGCATTTACTGGCAATCGAGGTGAGGGCTAGGTCTCCAGTCATTCAGGCAGGTTACCTTGGGGTGTTTAGGGACAGGCACGATGATGGACATCTTGAAGACCTCGGGAACAACAGCCTGGGACAGGGACAGGTTGAAGATGTCTGCGAAGACTCCTGCCAACTGGTCTGCGCATGCTCTGAGGACGCGTCCCTGATGTGAACCCCACTTAAAGAACATCACCAAGGTTTAATTTTTCCATCTCAGGAACCTGGCAAAGATCCGACCTCTGCTCTCCCAAACAACTGCTGAACGCCTCATTCATGCCTTTGTTTCATCCCGCCTGGACTATTGCAATGCCCTCCTGGTGGGGGCATCTGCAAAATGCATAAACCGGCTGCAGTATGTCCAAAATTGTGCTGCTCGTGTTCTCACCCACACCTCCCGCCGTGAGCACATCACTCCAGTGTTATTCAGCCTACACTGGCTCCCTGTCAGTTCACGCATTGACTTTAAAGTTCTAACCCACACCTACCAAGCCATCCATGCCACTGGCCCATCCTACCTCTCTGACCTTATCAAACTGCCCAACACGTACACTCCGCTCCTCCGGCTCCATCTCTCTGCAGCAGCCACGCTGCAGACTTAAAACCATGGGAGCCAGGGCATTCAGTTGTGCTGCTCCACGGCTGTGGAACTCACTCCCAGACCCCATCAAAGAGGCAGAGTCACTCAAGTCCTTCAAAGCTCTCCTCAAAACACACCTCTTTAGACTGGCATTTAAGGACCTGTGTTAAAATTTTTATTTTTTTTGTTTGTTCGCTTTTAACTGATCCTCCCATGTACAGCGCTTTGGGTTCGAGAAATGCGCTCAATAAATTTGAATTATTATTATTATTATTATGTGGTCTTCCGGATGTCCACCCGCTTGAAGGCTCTGCGCACGTCAGCCTCTGAGATGTTCAGCAGGCTGGCCTCCTCAGGCAGCGCTGACTTCGGCGGGCTGCCGTTCACGTCGAACCGAGCAAAGGTGTTTAGCTCGCCAGGGAGGGAGGTAGAGGAGTTCTCTACACCGCTGGTTCTCCCTCTGAAGTCCGTGATTGTCTGCAGCCCCTTCCACACACCCCTCACGTCGTGGCTCTTGAATTTGTCCTCCACCCTGTTCTTATACACCCGCTTGGCAGAGCCGATGGTCTTGCGGAGGTCGTAGCGGGCTCTCGTATATTCCACCATATTCCGGAGTCAAAGGCGGCCGTTACGCGTGCGGAGTGCGGCGTGAACCATCTGCCATTAACCACGGTTTCCTGGTTGGGATAAATCCCGAACCGACTTACGTAGGGAAACAACGTCAATCTATGCAATTTCTTGATGAACCGGTGACTGAGGACGCGTACTCGCTGATGTTATTTTCCGATGCGACCCCGGAAATTGTCCCAGTCCACGTGATCAAAACAATCTGCAGCATAGACTCCGATTGGGTCCGACCAGCATTGGACCTCCTTCACAGCGATTGGTTGCATGCTTCAGTCTCTGCCTGTAGGCGGGGAGTAGTTGGATCGAGCGGTGATCCGATTTGCCGAACGGTGGGCGGAGGAGGGACTTGTAGCCGTCCCGGAAGGGGGTGTAAGCAGTGGTTGAGGATCGCTCGCCCCGTGTGTTGCTTGTGATGTGTTGGTAGAACTTCGGGAGAACTTTCTTCAATTCGCTTATTGAAGTCCCCCGCCACAATGAAAGCAGCCCCAGGGTGAGCCGACTCCTGTTCGCTGATAGCCCCATAAAGTTCCTTCAGCGCTATGTCCGTGTTGGCTTGAGGGGGGATGTACACAGCAGTCACGGTTACTGGCTGTAAACTCCCCGCGGTAGCCAGAATGGTCGGCACATAAGCATCAGGTACTCCAGGTCCGGGGAACAGAAAGACTTGAGGGTCTGCACATGACTCTGGTTGCACCAAGATCTGTTTAATCATGAGACATACCCCCCCTCCACGGATCTTACCGGAGAGAGTCCTTTGTTCTGTCCGCGCGGTGGACGGAAATCTGTCGGCTCGATGGCTGAGTCGGCAAACCCCTCCGACATCCATGTCTCCGTCAGGCAAGATGAGTGTCTTTGTTTCCGGTGGAATTGAATACGAGCCTGTAGCTCGCATAACTTTATTGTCCAGAGACTGTACATTAGCCAGTAGAGATGGTGGGTAGTGGAGGTCGATTGGCACGACGTCGCAGCCTGACTAGCACGCCGGCTCGCTTCCCTCTCCGTCGGCGACGCCTGCGTGTGATCGCGCCTAAGATGGACGGAGATAGTCCAGCCACGACTCCGGGCGGGACGTCCGAGTCGAAAGACTTGAAAAACTCCAGTAGGCGGCGAGCGACTGTCGTTCTAATCTCCAGAAGTGTACAACTGTCGTAAGTGAACTTACTGCTAACTTCTTGTGCAAGGATAGTCGCAATTAAAAGAATAAATAACAAAAAACTGTGTCGGCTCACAGGAGCTCGCAACACGGCAGCCATCACGTACGGCGCCATCTTACATCTCGTGTCATACTCCGGCTGAAAGTGCCATGCATTAAGAGTGGATGAGATCACACTCTGGATAGGCCTAATAAAAATAAACAAAAGATGGCACTACATCATGTAATTTAGTGCTTTTAGTATTTTGTTACAATCCAATGGACGTCAGCCTTTTTTTAATAAGGAACAAAACGTTTTGGAAGGATTTGTAATACTATCTAAACTATAAACCCCACACGACCAAACACATACAAACATATACACAATATAACAACCAATTACCATACAGATTAAAACAATGTGTTGAGAAGTAAATGTGCTTTGAAATAAAATGCCTTCTCAGAGACGTGATGTTGACCGTGAGTGGGGACAGCGCAGCCTAGTGGTGAAAACCCACCCACCGCATAAAACCACCTGAAACCTGAAGCCATGCTCTGTCTGTCTAGCCACAGGTCCTGACCCCGTGCCTTTGAGCAAGACAATGAAAACAATCATCCATTGCAATAACTGGTGAAGACAGAAAATATATATTTTTGTATTGCCATTTTGTAAGATGAAGGCAACCATGAGCGTTTATTTTGTAGGATGTAGAAGGTAAATGAAAACTGGATGTAAGCTTATCTGCTTAACACAATGCACCACACACCCCTCTCTCCCTCCCACTCACACACTCATAGCGTGTGTGAACACAACAAATGGACGTTAATTATGAATAAGCCGTAGGTTGTAATGATAGACTTTACATTATGTAAATACGCTTGACACCATGATGCAGGGAGTTTTTTGTGTATTTCATTTAAACACCGTGTTTATTGTTTAGCTCGCCTCAATCAATTATACACGCATAAAGACCTGCTCCCATACAGCTAAATGGTTGCTTTGCAAATAAAAATAGTGTGTGTGTGTGTGTGTTTGTATAACAAACAAATTTAAACACGAAAATAAAAATATCAAATAGAGGAAGAAGAAAAAACAAAAAATTAAGACAAACACGCACACATGCGCACGCACACACACATTACATTAATATGGTGCCAATTGTCCCCATTATCTTGTCAAACCGGAATTAAAACAGAATAACTAACCCTGTTGCATCATCATCTTAATTAGCCCAGACCACTGATTTTAGTAATTCTCACCTTGTGAGTGTGAGAGAGAGCGAGGGAGAGAGCGAGAGAGAGAGAGAGTGCATGTGTGTGCATGTTATGCACAGGCGTAATGTACATGTCATTTTGGGTGAAAGCAGTGGAGGAGGATTACAGGGCATTGTGGGTAATTACCCTTCCATCAGCTTCATAATTGCCTCGCTCTGATTGGCTGGTCTTTTGTTCATGAAACTGACAGCTCCGGGGCGAGCGAGGGAGAGACAGAGAGCGAGAGAGAGCGAGAGGAGTAAATGAGCGAGCGAGTGAGAGAGAGAGAGCGAGGGAAGGCAGTGAACAGGGTGATGATGAGGAGGGAGAGAGAAAGATGAAAACAATGAAGAGGATGAGAATGAATGAGAGAGAGAGAGAAAACGAGAGAGAGAGAGAGAGAGCGAGAGAGAGAGAGCGAGAGACAGTGAGAGTGAAAGTAAGTGGGTAAAATGAAAACAGAGGGAAGAAGTAATGTTGGTTTTTTTCACCTGTAGAACAGAACAACAGAAGGAGTCAGATACAGCTGGAGCTGAATCTCCTCATTTAGCCACCGAGGTAACGCTCTGCTCCTCTAGCACCACAGCAGTAAGCAGACACAAACCTACACGTCTCTCAGCCTAGTGTCATGCTAGGCTAAGAGAGCTAGCTCATGGTTTAATACAGAGCTAGCGCACGCTTTGTTTAGTACAGTGCAATGGTCCATCGTGTAAACAACACACATTGTTGGACTCCTTTGCTACTTTGCCCTTTGTTATTCCCGATCTCTCGGCATTCCCGATCTCTCGTTATTCCCATACTGTTAATCCCATACATTGTCATTCTCATCTCTGTTTGCGTCTCAGCGTCTGTTATGTCTGAAAGTTGTCGCCTTACGAGACCATCCTGACCTCGGGAGTTCACATTCTGTACCTCTCTGCAGATCTATCTTACCTGATCACATAAACACGTTGCTCGCACTCATCTGCCATTGTAATGTTACGCAGCCATCAACACGTTGTACATGAGGAACGTAACAGAAATGTGCACCACGGCTAGCAAATCCAGGCTAGCTAGGCAATATTGTGGGATCTCTGTATATAAAAGGGGCTATAGAATTAGCATTGGCCTTGTGTGTTGGATGTAAGTATAAAAGCCCACCCCCCCCCCCCAACACCTCCATGCCTGTGTTGGAGACGGACTACCACCATGGTCACCTTTTATATCGAGAGTTGCTTTAATACAAACTCCCATTA
Organism: Coryphaenoides rupestris; assembly: GCA_002895965.2. Classification (NCBI taxonomy): domain Eukaryota; kingdom Metazoa; phylum Chordata; class Actinopteri; order Gadiformes; family Macrouridae; genus Coryphaenoides; species Coryphaenoides rupestris. Next base: position 47,759 of record PIJE02001472.1, read on the forward strand.
TATGCTTCATGAAAACCTAAACAAGTCTGGCATGCCTTTGCTCTCTCTCGATAAACCAACAACACAACCTTTGACGAGCGCTCTATTCTGCCTGCTCCCTCATCAAGGCCTGGCCACGTAATCTGCCGGAAATCGATGACGGAGAGAGAGAGAGAAACACAAATTAAAGAGAGCCGTGATATCTCGGCCTCTGATGCCAATAGCGGCACACGTGGCTATAAAGCAGCTGATGTATTCAGGAGCCATTAACCTAGCGGTGTGCGTCAGCCAGCACCAAGATGCAGAACCACGAGAAATGCCAAGACACGGAATATAATAGGATGGATGAAAGTAATTTTTTCGGGGTCAACACATTTCCAAATACAAAATAACAAAACATTCAATGATGATTTAGACCCGTGCGCACGGTCCCATAGCAAGTCATTCCTTTATTTATAAAAATCTGTTTACAATTCCCACCCAGATATTTCTCTATTTGAAAGAAATAAAATGTAAAAAATTATATTGAATGGATGTCATTATGATGAGGTTTCCTGCAAACAATCAGAGCGGACATGGAAGTGCCTTGTATTTCCTCTGATTGTTTGTACATATAAAATAAATGTTTAACTCTTTTACATTTGTTAAACAGATACTTTCCCAAGCTCCAAATTCAGTCACTTGTATTAGAAACAGACGGACAGACAGACAGACAGACAAACAGAATAACGCAATACCCAAAGTCATGGTGGAATTATTTGTATTATACACATTATAAAACCTAATAAGATTTCACTTTATTAGGCCTATCTGTTCTCACAGTGTCTCATTACTGCTTTATCGTATATACTTTAATGTGCTTTTTTGGGGTTTTTCTGTCTGTGTATAATACAAATAATTCCACCGTGACTTTGGGTATTGCGTTATTCTGTTTGTCTGTCTGTCTGTCTGTCTGTAGGGATAAACCAAGTGAACGTGACAGCGGAGCATCTGTGGCGTTTTTATGAGGAGACACTTCCAACAGGACAGCCAGGGGGGAGGAGCCTCCTGATTACAGGGCTGCCTGCTACGAATAATTTCCTTGTTAAGGCCAATCCAGTTAATTGCTTAACAACTGTTGGCGTTCTGTCTCAGGTTAACATGAGGCGGATGGGAGCGGGAGGGAGAGGGATTACAGCGTAAAGGGGTCAGAGCAGACAAGGATAATGGAGAATGCAATAATATAAAACGGAATGGAGAATAATTAAGTAAATGCATAATGACGGAGTAAGACTATGTGACAGTCAGACAGACAGACAGATAAAGGCACCAATATCTTAGGAGAAGCTGCATGAAATATAAAAAAACAATATATTTAGAGGACGATCTAAATCAACAAAAAACATTAACAAGATGGCTTTATGATGCTTTTTCTTCAGACATTTTCAGGAAGCTCTGAGCAAACCTGCTGTAATCTATTTGATCGATCAATGATGATGCCTGACAAGTCTCTTCCAATAATCAATACTTAAAAAATAAATAACGGAGCCAGGGATCAGGCTAGCTGTTAGTTATAGGAACCGGCTCATGATAAAAACTACGGTAATTAATTAAAACGCTCACCATAAGCAGTCACATTATATCCTATATTCACATCCATGAAACACTGGAATTACAGAGAGCGTGCGTGTGTGTGTGTGGATGTCATGCTGTCATTGAAGTGGATAGCAGTTGATTAAAGCCTGGAACAATGGAGTAGGGGGGGAGGAGGTGGGGGGGCATGAGAGGGATCAGGGACCCCCTAGTGGTTAAGTGTGCAAACGTAATAGTTTCCATGAGCAAACCACGGGAGACCGTCTCGTTAGTTCTGCGCTCTCATTCAAGCAGTCAGCCCCGATTCCGTTTGACACTCGCTGTTGCACGGACTGCCTTCATCCAGACAGGTTCAGTGGAAGGGAATCTACAGATCTGTTTGTAGTTTTCCATTCATTTCACAGACGCTTTCTCTGACTTGAATTGTTTAAACATGTAGTCAAGTCAAGTCAAGTATTTTTATTGTAACTTCACAGTTTACACGTGAGTATAAGCAATGAGTTAAAAACTTTTTGTGCAAAACGCCCGACAGCCGACAGTAATTATAAGAATAGTAATAAGAAACTAGAAAAATTCCAGGGAAATTTTGAGGGTGCCTACTATGCAAGCAATAACACACACACACACACACACACACAGATGTGTAGGAGAGGAGTAGAGAGATACACGTATGTACTTTGAAGTAATGTTTCATGAGCAATACCTAAAAATAAAATTGTACTTTTGTATTAGCAAGGTCATTACTAGGTGTTGATCTTAAATCAACAATTAGGTCTACATACACAAAGCACACACACAGCATAAACACAGCATAAAATACATAGGCCTGTACTCAAAAACACACACACACACACACACAGTATACAGACAAAAAAATAGATTGTGTGTTATGTGAAATGACGGCCACACCCCTTCTCACACGTGTGTGGGGGCGTGGCTATGGCGTCACCTCCATAGCCACGCCCCTTCTGTGTGCGCGACCAGGGGGCGTGGCTATGGCGTCACCGCCATTGGCACGACGAGGGGGCGTGGCTATGGCGGGGGCCTATACTGAAAAACACACACACACACACACAGCATAAACGCCCCCTAAACACACGTGTGTGTGTGTCTCTGTGTTTGGCGAGGGGGCGTGGCCCCTTCTGTATGAGCGACGAGGGGGCGTGGCTATGGCGTCACCGCCATTGACACCATTTTGATTGGCGCCATTTTGGCGTCTATAAATATTACACCACCACACGCCATTACGCCAAACACAGACGCCATTTTGACACCATTTTGATTGGCACCATTTTGGCACAACATAAAACACAACATAAAATACATAGGCCTATACTCAAAAACACACACACACACACACACAGCATAAACGCCCCCTAAACACACGTGTGTCTCTCTGTGTTTGGCGAGGGGGCGTGGCTACGGCATCACCGCCATAGCCACGCCCCTTCTGTGTGCGCGATGAGGGGGCGTGGCTTTGGCGTCACCGCCATTGGCGCGACGAGGGGTGTGTGTGTGTGTGCGTGTCCACACAACAAGCGGGACAAAAACTGCTTAGTCATTGTTGTCATGTAATTTGATGAGCTGATTCGGTAGGGGCACCTGTCATTTCGAGGCTCATAAATCCAAAAGTATAAGTCCCTTTGTTTCCATAGTTACATATATGTGACCGTCACGAGTGTAGCTACATTTTGATGTATAGATTACGTATGTGGAGTTAATATTGTGGGCGGGATGGCAGTTTTAAAATGGCGTGATCAGTGGTGAAATCCGTCTGTTGCAGGAGGGTGACAGCTTGAAACTGCGTGAAAATACGGGCTTTGGGCTCTGCAATGATGTTACTTCTAGGCTCATAAATCCAAAAGTATAAGTCTGTTTGTTTCCATAGTTACATATATGTGACCGTCACGAGTGTAGCTACATTTTGATGTATAGATTACGTATGTGGAGTTAATATTGTGGGCGGGATGGCAGTTTTTAAAAATAGATTGTGGGGTTTTTTTTCGTCTGCTCCACGCTCTAACCTGACGTCACCCGCTCTGAGCGGCGCAATACACACCCATGTTAAACTGTCTGAGGAGCTGAAAAATCAATTAAGTCTGAACTGTAATTGTGTCAAAAGTATGAATGTTATGAAAATTGTGAAATCATGTGTGAATTCATCCAAGTTTCCTGAACGTTTTAATGTTTGAATGGAGTTTCTACCTGAATGTATGACTGAATGGGAAGAGGTTGAATATGAGTGGTTTTGGACACATTTTGAACACTCGCCCCCATTCATTTCAATGGGGCAAAAATGCTGTTAAATGTTGAATATTTCGGAAAGTAATAATGGTATGTACAAACAAATTAGTAGCACTCGATTCCCGGTCAAGGCGCACGTTTTGATGTATTTTTTGCGTGTGTGCTGGCAACGCTGTGAGACTAGTAGCGCGCCGAAATAACGGCGGAAGAATAATAATAACTAGAAAAATTCCAGGGAAATTTTGAGGGTGCCTACTAAGCAAGCAATAACACACACACACACACACACACACACACACAAAGATGTGTAGGAGAGGAGTAGAGAGATACACGTATGTACTTTGAAGTAATGTTTCATTAGCACACTAACAATACCTAAAAATAAAACTGTACTTTTGTATTAGCAAGGTCATTACTAGGTCTTGATCTTAAATCAACAATTACATACACAAAGCACACACACAGCATAAACACAACATAAAATACATAGGCCTATACTCAAAAACACACACACACACACACACACACACACAGCATAAACGCCCCCTAAACACACATGTGTCTCTCTGTGTTTGGCGAGGGGGCGTGGCTACGGCATCACCGCCCCATAGCCACGCCTCTTCTGTGTGCGCGATGGAGGGGCGTGGGCTTTGGCGCCGCCCCATTGGCCCGTTGAGGGCCGTGGCTATGGCGGTCACCCGCCCGATTGGCACGACGAGGGGGCGTGGCTATGGCGGGGGCCTATACTGAAAACACACACACACACACACACACAACACAGCATAAACGCCCCCTAAACACACGTGTGTGTGTGTCTCTGTGTTTGGCGAGGGGGCGTGGCCCCTTCTGTATGAGCGACGAGGGGGCGTGGCTATGGCGTCACCGCCATTGACACCATTTTGATTGGCGCCAATTTTGGCGTCTATAAATATTACACCACCACACGCCATTACGCCAAACACAGACGCCATTTTGACTGGCACCATTTTGGCACAACATAAAACACAACATAAAATACATAGGCCTATACTCAAAAACACACACACACACACACAGCATAAACGCCCCCTAAACACACGTGTGTCTCTCTGTGTTTGGGCGAGGGGGCGTGGCTACGGGCATCACCGCCATAGCCACGCCCCTTCTGTGTGCGCAACGAGGGGGCGTGGCTATGGCGTCACCGCCATTGGCGCGACGAGGGGTGTGTGTGTGTGTGCGTGTGTGTCCACACATTACAAGCGGGACAAAAACTGCTTAGTCATTGTCATGCAATTTAATGAGCTAATACGGTGGGGACTCCTGTCATTTCGAGGCTCTTAAATCAAAAAGTATAAGTCCCTTTGTTTCCATAGTTACATATATGTGACCGTCACGAGTGTAGCTACATTTTGATGGTATAGATTACGTATGTGGAGTTAATAATGTGGGCGGGATGGCAGTTTTAAAATGGCGTGATCAGTGGTGAAATCCGTCTGTAAGCAGGAGGGTGACAGCTTGAAACTGCGTGAAAATTACGGGCTTTGGGCTCTGCAATGGTGTTACTTCTAGGCTCATAAATCCAAAAGTATAAGTCTGTTTGTTTCCATAGTTACATATATGTGACCGTCACGAGTGTGGCTACATTTTGATGTATAGATTACGTATGTGGAGTTAATATTGTGGGCGGGATGGCAGTTTTAAAAATAGATTTTGGTTTTTTTTTTCGTCCGCTTCCACGCTCTAACGTGACGTCACCCGCTCTAACCCGGCGCAATACACACTCATTTGTTAAACTGTCTGAGGAGCTGAAAAATCAATTAAGTCTGAAACTGTAATTGTGTCAAAAGTATGAATGTTTATGAAATTGTGAAATCATGTGTGAATTCATCCAAGTTTCCTGAACGTTTAATGTTTTGAATGGAAGTTTCTACCTGAATTGTATGACTGAATGGGAAGAGGTTGAATATGAGTGGTTTTGGACACATTTTGAACACTCACCCCCATTCATTTCAATGGGGCAAAAATGCTGTTAAATGTTGAATATTTCGGAAAGTAATAATGGTATGTACAAACAAAGTAGTAGCACTCGATTCCCGGTCAAGGCGCACGTTTGATGTATTTTTTGCGTGTGTGCTGGCAACGCTGTGAGACTAGTTCCGCGCCGAAAAAACGGCGGAAGAATAAATAATAAATAAAAAAAAAGATAAGTATGATGGAGAGTAATAGTGTGCTTTGCATTGCAAAGGCACCCTAATTACAAAATAGAAATAGAACTATAATATAGGATTCTATATAAATAAGTAAATTAAATCTAAGTAAATCAGTAAAATTACAGTAAAATTCCATACACATATAATCGATGTACTAAAATATACATTGTTATATGCTGTATGCTGACATTCACAGATGTCACGGGATAACCTTCCCAGACCAGTCGACCAAACACTAGCACAGCAGTTTGGCACCAGGACTAGCACTTAACACCAGCACCAGGCCTAGCAGTTAACACTAGCACCAGGACCAGCACTAGCAGTAAACACAGCACAGCACTAGCACACAACACTTAAGCAGTAGCATTTAGACATTGATGCCGAACTTGTTCAGCAGCCTGATGGCCTGACTGTGGAAGCTGTCTCTGAATCTGCTCGTGTGGCATTTGATACTGCGGTATCGCCTGCCTGACGGTAGGAGGGTGTACAGTTCGTGGCTGGGGTGGTTATTGTCTTTAATAATCCGTTTGGCCTTGGCCACGCACCGCCTGGTGTATATATCCAGGAGGGAGGGAAGCTCACCTCCATTACGCTCCATGTATCGGGGGGAGTTAGGGCATCTGGCTCAAGGATACGTAAAAGGGCAGACTACAGTCACTACAACCTGACATCGTCCACCCTCTCCACTCGGTGTAGCTAACTTTGAACAGTCTAACCCACAATACATGGCTGTCTTCACCCTCCGATTTGACACTGGATGCACCTCACCCTCCCTTATACCTGTGGGTATGACCTGAACTGTCAGGTCATACACCTGGCCAGGCCCTCCTCCCTTTTATCTATAAAATGTGTCCTCGCGGTAGGCCCTTCTCTGAAGTTTAGGGGGGATCTGTCTCATAAATTTTTCTCTTCGTTGAATCAATGTGTTGTGGCACTCCTATATTGTGGAGTGTCCACCCGACTGAAGATTACTGTCACACACCAATATTCAATGATGTTATGCGCAGTTTCGAGCGGTCATCTATTGTGGCTGGAGTTCAGGTTCAGGTTCTGGATTGTCTGTAGCAAAGCAGCGAGCTCGGGAATCAATGTGACACAAGGCAGTATCACCAGGAATGACTGTTTATTTAGATACATGGAGCATACATACAGTTTGCATGGGAAAACAAGAGGAACATTTACATATAGACAACAAATCAACAAGGGAAGCAGACAGAAACGCCTCAGACAGCCATTCAGGGAGCAGGGACAACAAGGCCGTCCATGGAGACCCTTCGGTCCCCACTCCCCAGACAGCCAATCCGGAGATGCCAGGCCCCACGTGGATATGTAACAGACAGACAGTTAACTTGAAGCAGGGATATCATGGCCTCATGTGACCCACACAGATGTGGGTCTCCATGCCCCAGACCAGGAAGCAGGGACAGCAAGGTCTCCGGTTGAGACCTTCCACGGGACAGCCAGTCCAGATAGAAGAGGCAACATGTTGCCACAACACCTGCGAGTGCGTCTCAGAGGCCTCCCGGGACAAACAGACAAGAGTGAAGCTGACTAGTCACGTAGGCCACACAGCAGAGTGGAAAGTTAGTGGCCCACAAGATTAATACATCCACAACTCCCAACAAATGAATTGTCTTTATTTATAGTAAAGGGGAAGGGAAAGTGCAGGGATATTTATAGTGACCAAGTCCGTTATCCAGGAGCGTAGTCGTAGTTCGTATGCAGGGGTTTATCACACCGGGAAGTGGTCTCAGGGGGTCCAGGGCAAGGCAGGCAAGGGTCGATACACAATCGGGTTCTCGGACAGGCTTTAAGTCGGGCACTCCTGTCTCTCGTTCCACTCACCCACACAGGGTCTTGGGTCTTGGCCCTCGCCCTCGTCCTCGTCCTCGTCCTCGTCCTCGTCCTCGTCCTCGTCCTCGTCCTCGTCCTCGTCCTCGTCCTCGTCCACTCCCACATCACTCTCCTCCACTCTCTCACCCGTCTCGAACCTCTCCACCACCCAGGTCCTCTCCTATTTATAGTCTGTGGTTGGGTCCTTAATTGGCTGCCTTTCAATTAGGCTGATTGCCTTGGTCGCAATTCCTGCCTCCTAGGCTCCCTCTGGGGGCCGAATGGGGAATTGCGGCCCCCCCGACTGTCATCCACACTTATTCATCGGCCCTTCAGTGGCCATCTGCCACAGTGTGTATCTGTGTGCATGCGTGTGTCTCTAAAGACAAGAAATAACTATATAGCTGTGTTGTTCTACAGCGTTCAGATACAACAAGAAGGTACAAACACAAAAAAAGGACAATAATTTACATGCATTGGTGTAAATCTACACCAGCACCACTCAGGGACCGTTAACGAGTTTGTCTGAAGCAAGAAAACGGGTTTGTCTGTCTGATGTCAAGGAACTCCATGTTGCCCCTTGGCACAAACGACATTCAGTTGTACTTTACGTGAATGACAGTAAAGATGACTTCACTTTTTTCCCCAGCATCTTGTTCAACAACGCACATGGTGGTGAAGGAGAAGTTGAATGCTTTCGCACACCACTGCAGGTAGCAGGCTTTCGACGGGCACATGTACGGGTGCACGGGTGTGTGTGTGTTGTGTACCATTCTTGTGCACACCGTACACCATGGAGCCGTGAGATTGCCGGGAGGTGTGAGTAATTAACCCAAAAGAACATACATCAATAACCCTCAGTCGCCTGTGTGCTGTCCCCCTCTCTCCATCCATTACCGGCTAACCTTTAAAACACCAGCCTCCGTTCCCCGCAAGTCACGGTCCCCGCAAGTATAGGAAAACACACATACATACGCACAGGTGTGTGTGTGTGTGTGTGTGTGTGTAACCCACACATTATGAACTGCACCGCCTGGCTGGATACACGGGAGGAAACTGCTGATGGAAATCCATATTTCCCGGTTGCGTGTCGTTTTCCCTGGCAGAAAGCTAATAGCGGCGTTGACGTATAACATGCCGGGGAGAACGTGTTGTTGTGACTGAAACTGGGAACAACATGACACAAAACACACAAAATATACAAAGTCGTGGCGTTTTTTTTATCACGTCTTCCCGATCCTATTTACCATTTTAGTTATTTAGCGTTTATTTATAACACATTTATTCAAAATGGCTTTCAGTCACTACTAGTATCCGTGTGTGTTTGGCGGCCGCCACTTCCCGCTGTGTGTTGTGTGACCACTATGTGTGGATTAATAAAGATCTTCTTCTTCTCTTCTCTTAGAGAGGGGAGAGGAGAGGGAGAGATGGACGAACTAACTCGTCGGGAACGCATTCCAAAGTGAGCGGAGAGGACAAAGCAAAGAGAAGTTGGGATGGAGGAATAAATAACATGAGGATGAAGAAAGAAAGAACGCAATAATTCACTCCGTACATAGTTGTAACTGAACAGAACCGATGTGCTCCTCCTATCCATCTGTACACGGCGACGCGAGACAACATCCGTCACGAAGGTTTGCCGCCCAGCCCACAGCTTTTCTAGTTTGTCTATCTACCCTCTCTTTCGCGATCTGTTTCCCTCTCGCTTGCTAATTACCAGCACTAGTTCCTCATTAGTCACATCCTCCACCAGCTCTGTGTGGGCTGAGTGTTGTGGCTGAGGCCATCGCATGCTCAGAAGAACAGAAGGAAAGATTGTTTTGTCGTCTGCGGCGATAAATATCCCGATGTAGCCCGTTGAAAAGCTATTCTAATAGGCATCATAAAACATGTCACGACATACAGTAGGTCACCATCTTGAATTTGTTCAGCTCCATCTGATTTAGGACAAACATCACAGAGTGAAAAACACACACACACACACACACGCTGAAGCTCTGTGTGACAGTCTGTCATGTCTGTGTGTGGGGTTCTCCCCTGCCTGCTCTGATGTCCTCCACCGCTAAAGACAGCAACACAAATTGCTCCTGAACAAGACAGAACTGAAACCTATTAACTCCTAAGTATAAGTCAAATGAAAGAGGATACAGGGACTTCCGTTACTTCCTGATTGCTTGCAACCATATTGCGTTCCTCTCTAAAACTAGAGCGCATATCAAGATGTACTTGTGCACCGGCCTTTTTGGGGCAGGATAGTCTTAGCGGTCAACGTGTTTGACTCCCAATTGAAAGGTGTTGGTTCGAGCTCCGCTATCTGCCACGGTCTACCTGGCAGGCATCCCCGAGCAAGCATGTATGAGGTGGACTTCATGCCCACACCAAAGACTAATGCTAATGCTTGGTAGAAGAACATCTCCGATGTCTGTATGCCTACACACTGGTCGGTAACCGGTGGGTGGGGCGGGACGCATCATGGCGTCGGCCCCATAGCAGGTGGAGGCTTTTTTGCATTTCGCACTTGCGACTGCAGCCTGTCCCCAGTTGATAACTAATGTAAATATGTTGACATCTAATTGATATTTAATGTCAATATATTAACATTACATATCAACTGGTTCTTTTTTTTCTCCCCCAAAGAATCGCCACCTTATCGTGGTGGGGGAGTTTGTGTGCCCCGATGACCCTGAGAGCTGTGTTGTCCGGGGCAATCGCCCCTGATAGGCTCTGCGATGGCAAAGTGGTCCCAGGAGAGGGGCCAGACTAAGAGCGATTCAAATATGACTGGCGGTGGTCGCTTGCAGGCCCTGGTGGTGGGTGGGAGCGGCTTTGCGGAAGCAAGAGCCTCTAAATGCCGGTTACTCCTCCCGTCGGTGTGTAAGACGCATCGGAAAAGGCTACCTCTCGCGGGTTGACCACCTCTGGAGTTGAGCCTTATGCGCGGTACGGGCTCCTCTGGGTGAACCCCAACCGCGATCATGACGGAGCCATCTCCGATGTCTGTGTGCCTACACACTGGTCGGTAACCGGTGGGTGGGGCGGGACGCATCATGGCGTCGGCCCCATAGCAGGTGGAGGCTTTTTTGCATTTCGCACTTGCGACTGCAGCCTGTCCCCAGTTGATAACTAATGTAAATATGTTGACATCTAATTGATATTTAATGTCAATATATTAACATTACATATCAACTGGTTCTTTTTTTTCTCCCCCAAAGAATCGCCACCTTATCGTGGTGGGGGAGTTTGTGTGCCCCGATGACCCTGAGAGCTGTGTTGTCCGGGGCAATCGCCCCTGATAGGCTCTGCGATGGCAAAGTGGTCCCAGGAGAGGGGCCAGACTAAGAGCGATTCAAATATGACTGGCGGTGGTCGCTTGCAGGCCCTGGTGGTGGGTGGGAGCGGCTTTGCGGAAGCAAGAGCCTCTAAATGCCGGTTACTCCTCCCGTCGGTGTGTAAGACGCATCGGAAAAGGCTACCTCTCGCGGGTTGACCACCTCTGGAGTTGAGCCTTATGCGCGGTACGGGCTCCTCTGGGTGAACCCCAACCGCGATCATGACGGAGCCATCTCCGATGTCTGTGTGCCTACACACTGGTCGGTAACCGGTGGGTGGGGCGGGACGCATCATGGCGTCGGCCCCATAGCAGGTGGAGGCTTTTTTGCATTTCGCACTTGCGACTGCAGCCTGTCCCCAGTTGATAACTAATGTAAATATGTTGACATCTAATTGATATTTAATGTCAATATATTAACATTACATATCAACTGGTTCTTTTTTTTCTCCCCCAAAGAATCGCCACCTTATCGTGGTGGGGGAGTTTGTGTGCCCCGATGACCCTGAGAGCTGTGTTGTCCGGGGCAATCGCCCCTGATAGGCTCTGCGATGGCAAAGTGGTCCCAGGAGAGGGGCCAGACTAAGAGCGATTCAAATATGACTGGCGGTGGTCGCTTGCAGGCCCTGGTGGTGGGTGGGAGCGGCTTTGCGGAAGCAAGAGCCTCTAAATGCCGGTTACTCCTCCCGTCGGTGTGTAAGACGCATCGGAAAAGGCTACCTCTCGCGGGTTGACCACCTCTGGAGTTGAGCCTTATGCGCGGTACGGGCTCCTCTGGGTGAACCCCAACCGCGATCATGACGGAGCCATCTCCGATGTCTGTGTGCCTACACACTGGTCGGTAACCGGTGGGTGGGGCGGGACGCATCATGGCGTCGGCCCCATAGCAGGTGGAGGCTTTTTTGCATTTCGCACTTGCGACTGCAGCCTGTCCCCAGTTGATAACTAATGTAAATATGTTGACATCTAATTGATATTTAATGTCAATATATTAACATTACATATCAACTGGTTCTTTTTTTTCTCCCCCAAAGAATCGCCACCTTATCGTGGTGGGGGAGTTTGTGTGCCCCGATGACCCTGAGAGCTGTGTTGTCCGGGGCAATCGCCCCTGATAGGCTCTGCGATGGCAAAGTGGTCCCAGGAGAGGGGCCAGACTAAGAGCGATTCAAATATGACTGGCGGTGGTCGCTTGCAGGCCCTGGTGGTGGGTGGGAGCGGCTTTGCGGAAGCAAGAGCCTCTAAATGCCGGTTACTCCTCCCGTCGGTGTGTAAGACGCATCGGAAAAGGCTACCTCTCGCGGGTTGACCACCTCTGGAGTTGAGCCTTATGCGCGGTACGGGCTCCTCTGGGTGAACCCCAACCGCGATCATGACGGAGCCATCTCCGATGTCTGTGTGCCTACACACTGGTCGGTAACCGGTGGGTGGGGCGGGACGCATCATGGCGTCGGCCCCATAGCAGGTGGAGGCTTTTTTGCATTTCGCACTTGCGACTGCAGCCTGTCCCCAGTTGATAACTAATGTAAATATGTTGACATCTAATTGATATTTAATGTCAATATATTAACATTACATATCAACTGGTTCTTTTTTTTCTCCCCCAAAGAATCGCCACCTTATCGTGGTGGGGGAGTTTGTGTGCCCCGATGACCCTGAGAGCTGTGTTGTCCGGGGCAATCGCCCCTGATAGGCTCTGCGATGGCAAAGTGGTCCCAGGAGAGGGGCCAGACTAAGAGCGATTCAAATATGACTGGCGGTGGTCGCTTGCAGGCCCTGGTGGTGGGTGGGAGCGGCTTTGCGGAAGCAAGAGCCTCTAAATGCCGGTTACTCCTCCCGTCGGTGTGTAAGACGCATCGGAAAAGGCTACCTCTCGCGGGTTGACCACCTCTGGAGTTGAGCCTTATGCGCGGTACGGGCTCCTCTGGGTGAACCCCAACCGCGATCATGACGGAGCCATCTCCGATGTCTGTGTGCCTACACACTGGTCGGTAACCGGTGGGTGGGGCGGGACGCATCATGGCGTCGGCCCCATAGCAGGTGGAGGCTTTTTTGCATTTCGCACTTGCGACTGCAGCCTGTCCCCAGTTGATAACTAATGTAAATATGTTGACATCTAATTGATATTTAATGTCAATATATTAACATTACATATCAACTGGTTCTTTTTTTTCTCCCCCAAAGAATCGCCACCTTATCGTGGTGGGGGAGTTTGTGTGCCCCGATGACCCTGAGAGCTGTGTTGTCCGGGGCAATCGCCCCTGATAGGCTCTGCGATGGCAAAGTGGTCCCAGGAGAGGGGCCAGACTAAGAGCGATTCAAATATGACTGGCGGTGGTCGCTTGCAGGCCCTGGTGGTGGGTGGGAGCGGCTTTGCGGAAGCAAGAGCCTCTAAATGCCGGTTACTCCTCCCGTCGGTGTGTAAGACGCATCGGAAAAGGCTACCTCTCGCGGGTTGACCACCTCTGGAGTTGAGCCTTATGCGCGGTACGGGCTCCTCTGGGTGAACCCCAACCGCGATCATGACGGAGCCATCTCCGATGTCTGTGTGCCTACACACTGGTCGGTAACCGGTGGGTGGGGCGGGACGCATCATGGCGTCGGCCCCATAGCAGGTGGAGGCTTTTTTGCATTTCGCACTTGCGACTGCAGCCTGTCCCCAGTTGATAACTAATGTAAATATGTTGACATCTAATTGATATTTAATGTCAATATATTAACATTACATATCAACTGGTTCTTTTTTTTCTCCCCCAAAGAATCGCCACCTTATCGTGGTGGGGGAGTTTGTGTGCCCCGATGACCCTGAGAGCTGTGTTGTCCGGGGCAATCGCCCCTGATAGGCTCTGCGATGGCAAAGTGGTCCCAGGAGAGGGGCCAGACTAAGAGCGATTCAAATATGACTGGCGGTGGTCGCTTGCAGGCCCTGGTGGTGGGTGGGAGCGGCTTTGCGGAAGCAAGAGCCTCTAAATGCCGGTTACTCCTCCCGTCGGTGTGTAAGACGCATCGGAAAAGGCTACCTCTCGCGGGTTGACCACCTCTGGAGTTGAGCCTTATGCGCGGTACGGGCTCCTCTGGGTGAACCCCAACCGCGATCATGACGGAGCCATCTCCGATGTCTGTGTGCCTACACACTGGTCGGTAACCGGTGGGTGGGGCGGGACGCATCATGGCGTCGGCCCCATAGCAGGTGGAGGCTTTTTTGCATTTCGCACTTGCGACTGCAGCCTGTCCCCAGTTGATAACTAATGTAAATATGTTGACATCTAATTGATATTTAATGTCAATATATTAACATTACATATCAACTGGTTCTTTTTTTTCTCCCCCAAAGAATCGCCACCTTATCGTGGTGGGGGAGTTTGTGTGCCCCGATGACCCTGAGAGCTGTGTTGTCCGGGGCAATCGCCCCTGATAGGCTCTGCGATGGCAAAGTGGTCCCAGGAGAGGGGCCAGACTAAGAGCGATTCAAATATGACTGGCGGTGGTCGCTTGCAGGCCCTGGTGGTGGGTGGGAGCGGCTTTGCGGAAGCAAGAGCCTCTAAATGCCGGTTACTCCTCCCGTCGGTGTGTAAGACGCATCGGAAAAGGCTACCTCTCGCGGGTTGACCACCTCTGGAGTTGAGCCTTATGCGCGGTACGGGCTCCTCTGGGTGAACCCCAACCGCGATCATGACGGAGCCATCTCCGATGTCTGTGTGCCTACACACTGGTCGGTAACCGGTGGGTGGGGCGGGACGCATCATGGCGTCGGCCCCATAGCAGGTGGAGGCTTTTTTGCATTTCGCACTTGCGACTGCAGCCTGTCCCCAGTTGATAACTAATGTAAATATGTTGACATCTAATTGATATTTAATGTCAATATATTAACATTACATATCAACTGGTTCTTTTTTTTCTCCCCCAAAGAATCGCCACCTTATCGTGGTGGGGGAGTTTGTGTGCCCCGATGACCCTGAGAGCTGTGTTGTCCGGGGCAATCGCCCCTGATAGGCTCTGCGATGGCAAAGTGGTCCCAGGAGAGGGGCCAGACTAAGAGCGATTCAAATATGACTGGCGGTGGTCGCTTGCAGGCCCTGGTGGTGGGTGGGAGCGGCTTTGCGGAAGCAAGAGCCTCTAAATGCCGGTTACTCCTCCCGTCGGTGTGTAAGACGCATCGGAAAAGGCTACCTCTCGCGGGTTGACCACCTCTGGAGTTGAGCCTTATGCGCGGTACGGGCTCCTCTGGGTGAACCCCAACCGCGATCATGACGGAGCCATCTCCGATGTCTGTGTGCCTACACACTGGTCGGTAACCGGTGGGTGGGGCGGGACGCATCATGGCGTCGGCCCCATAGCAGGTGGAGGCTTTTTGCATTTCGCACTTGCGACTGCAGCCTGTCTGGCGGTGGTCGCTTGAATGCTGAGGTGGATGGTGGGAGTTGCTTTGCGAAGTCCTGGCTTTTAATTTGTCGGTTACTCCTCCCATCAGTGTGTATGGACGCATCGGAGGGCCCGCTGATATGGAACACCATCAATGCCAATTGTCATGTTAACGCATCGAAATCTTAAGCGTTAAAATACGAAAACATTTGTATAAACAGTGATCAGCATATGTAAACATAGACCACAGCGGAAACAATGAGAATATAAAACTAATGAAAAATTCCAGGGGAATTTTGAGGGTGCCTACTAAGCAAGCAATAACACACACACACACACACACACACACACACACACACCACACACACACACACACACACCACACACACACACACACACACACAGATGTGTAGGAGAGGAGTAGAGAGATACACGTATGTACTTTGAAGTAATGTTTCATGAGCAATACCTAAAAATAAAATTGTACTTTTGTATTAGCAAGGTCATTACTAGGTCTTGATCTTAAATCAACAATTAGGTCTACATACACAAAGCACACACACAGCATAAACACAACATTAAATACATAGGCCTATACTCAAAAACACACACACACACACACACACACACACAGTATACAGACAAAAAATAGATTGTGTGTTATATGAAATGACGGCCCACACCCCTTCTCACACGTGTGTGGGGGCGTGGCTATGGCGTCACCTCCATAGCCACGCCCCTTCTGTGTGCGCGACCAGGGGGCGTGGCTATGGCGTCACCGCCATTGGCACGACGAGGGGGCGTGGCTATGGCGGGGGCCTATACTGAAAAACACACACACACACACACACACACACACAGCATAAACGCCCCCTAAACACACGTGTGTGTGTGTCTCTGTGTTTGGCGAGGGGGCGTGGCCCCTTCTGTATGAGCGACGAGGGGGCGTGGCTATGGCGTCACCGCCATTGACACCATTTTGATTGGCGCCATTTTGGCGTCTATAAATATTACACCACCACACGCCATTACGCCAAACACAGACGCCATTTTGACACCATTTTGATTGGCACCATTTTGGCACAACATAAAACACAACATAAAATACATAGGCCTATACTCAAAAACACACACACACACACACAGCATAAACGCCCCCTAAACACACGTGTGTCTCTCTGTGTTTGGCGAGGGGGCGTGGCTACGGCATCACCGCCATAGCCACGCCCCTTCTGTGTGCGCAACGAGGGGGCGTGGCTATGGCGTCACCGCCATTGGCTCGACGAGGGGTGTGTGTGTGTGTGCGTGTGTGTCCACACATTACAAGCGGGACAAAAACTGCTTAGTCATTGTCATGCAATTTAATGAGCTAATACGGTGGGAACTCCTGTCATTTCGAGGCTCATAAATCAAAAAGTATAAGTCCCTAATATTAATATTGTGGGCGGGATGGCAGTTTTAAAATGGCGTGATCAGTGGTGAAATCCGTCTGTAGCAGGAGGGTGACAGCTTGAAACTGCGTGAAAATACGGGCTTTGGAGTCTGCAATGATGTTACTTCTAGGCTCATAAATCCAAAAGTATAAGTCTGTTTGTTTCCATAGTTACATATATGTGACCGTCACGAGTGTGGCTACATTTTGATGTATAGATTACGTATGTGGAGTTAATATTGTGGGCGGGATGGCAGTTTTAAAAATAGATTTTGGTTTTTTTTTTCGTCTGCTCCACGCTCTTAACGTGACGTCACCCGCTCTAACCCGGCGCAATACACACCCATGTTAAACTGTCTGAGGAGCTGAAAAATCAATTAAGTCTGAACTGTAATTGTGTCAAAAGTATGAATGTTATGAAAATTGTGAAATCATGTGTTGAATTCATCCAAGTTTCCTGAACGTTTTAATGTTTGAATGGAGTTTCTACCTGAATGTATGAATGAATGGGAAGAGGTTGAATATCAGTGGTTTTGGACACATTTTGAACACTCACCCCCATTCATATTCAATGGGGCAAAAATGCTGTTAAATGTTGAATATTTCGGAAAGTAATAATGGTATGTACAAACAAAGTAGTAGCACTCGATTTCCCCGAGTCAAGGTGCAAACGTTTTTGATGTATTTTTTGCGTGGTGTCTGGCAACGCTGTGAGACTAGATCCGCGCCGAAAAAACGGCGGAAGAATAAAAAAAGAAGATAAGTATGCAGGAGAGTAAATAGTGTGCTTTGCATTGCAAAGGCACCCTAATAAGCTAAATTATTAACACTAACTTAATAAGAAACATGAAGGAGCGGTTTCGCAGACAAGGCTTAAGCCTAGACCCAGACTAAAATGCTGTTTGAGCTGGCTTAACTCTAAGTCACTTGCACAGACTCATCTTAAAATAGTCGTAGATTTAGCCTGTTCTGGATTAAACAAAGCCGATTGCAAGAGGGAGGATCAGAGCTACTCTGGGACTAAATTGAAGCTTAAATTAATCCTCCAAACCTCTGCTTAGTACTGTTTGTGAAAGGGAGCATGGACTGTTTGGGAGCATGGACTATTTGGAATATCTAAATGAAGACCAATATGCACTACAGGGGCCAGCCGAGAGATCCTAACCCTAACCCTAACCCTAACCCTAACCCTAACCCTAACCCTAACCCTAACCCTAACCCTAACCCTAACCCTAACCCTAACCCTAACCCTAACCCTAACCCTAACCCTAACCCTAACCCTAACCCTAACCCTAACACTAACCCTAACCCTAACCCTAACCCTAACCCTAACCCTAACCCTAACCCTAACCCTAACCCTAACCCTAACCCTAACCCTAACCCTAACCCTAACCCTAACCCTAACCCTAACCCTAACCCTAACCCTAACCCTAACCCTAACCCTAACCCTAACCCTAACCCTAACCCCAACCCTAACCCTAACCCTAACCCTAACCCTAACCCTAACCCTAACCCTAACCCTAACCCTAACCCTAACCCTAACCCTAACCCTAACCCTAACCCTAACCCTAACCCTAACCCTAACCCTAACCCTAACCCTAACCCTAACCCTAACCCTAACCCTAACCCTAACCCTAACCCTAACCCTAACCCTAACCCTAACCCTAACCCTAACCCTAACCCTAACCCTAACCCTAACCCTAACCCTAACCCTAACCCTAACCCTAACCCTAACCCTAACCCTAACCCTAACCCTAACCCTAACCCTAACCCTAACCCTAACCCTAAACCCTAACCCTAACCCTAACCCTAACCCTAACCCTAACCCTAACCCTAACCCTAACCCTAACCCTAACCCTAACCCTAACCCTAACCCTAACCCTAACCCTAACCCACCTAACCCTAACCCTAACCCTAACCCTAACCCTAACCCTAACCCTAACCCTAACCCTAACCTAACCCTAACCCTAACCTAACCCTAACCCTAACCCTAACCCTAACCCTAACCCTAACCCTAACCCTAACCCTAACCCTAACCCTAACCCTAACCCTAACCCTAACCCTAACCCTAACCCTAACCCTAACCCTAACCCTAACCCTAACCCTAACCCTAACCCTAACCCTAACCCTAACCCTAACCCTAACCCTAACCCTAACCCTAACCCTAACCCTAACCCTAACCCTAACCCTAACCCTAACCCTAACCCTAACCCTAACCCTAACCCTAACCCTAACCCTAACCCTAACCCTAACCCTAACCCTAACCCTAACCCTAACCCTAACCCTAACCCTAACCCTAACCCTAACCCTAACCCTAACCCTAACCCTAACCCTAACCCTAACCCTAACCCTAACCCTAACCCTAACCCTAACCCTAACCCTAACCCTAACCCTAACCCTAACCCTAACCCTAACCCTAACCCTAACCCTAACCCTAACCCTAACCCTAACCCTAACCCTAACCCTAACCCTAACCCTAACCCTAACCCTAACCCTAACCCTAACCCTAACCCTAACCCTAACCCTAACCCTAACCCTAACCCTAACCCTAACCCTAACCCTAACCCTAACCCTAACCCTAACCCTAACCCTAACCCTAACCCTAACCCTAACCCTAACCCTAACCCTAACCCTAACCCTAACCCTAACCCTAACCCTAACCCACACATGAACATCTCCCCATCTCTTCCTCTCACACACACATGAACATCTCCCCATCTCTTCCTCTCACACACACCACAAATATTTGTAGCCACTGCCAGGGCAATAACATTTTCATAGTCTTATCTAGTTAATTCGGGGGTGCTCCGAATTAACGGAGCACCCCCCCCCCCCATCAGAACCGTGAATTAACGGACCCCCCCCCATCAGAACCGCGCATCCTTGGCGCAACATCTGTGATGACGCGTTAACTTTGACAGCCCTAAAAAAAACACAAAATTCAATATGAACGTAAGAGCATGAAACCAGACAAAGAGCCGCGGGTTGGCCAGGCCTGCACTAGCGTATCCCGTCTATTTTGATTATAAATTAATTTGAAACAATGGAGAGACATCGCGTCCTGGCATTGGCAGCAGCTCTCCACATGAGTGGTGCCTTCGAAAAGATGTTTGTGTGTAGTACAACTGGGTTGTCCATGACGGCCTGTATAAGGTTCTCCTCCGCCTTTGTTGACAATGTTGATATCGTATGTCCCGCCCCCTCCTCAATTTTGATTGGCTGACAAGAGAGACGTGACATTGATGAGCGCGACGCTTCTCCAAAAGTTGAACTATTTTCAACTCAGAGCACTGGGAGCAGAGCGACCAAAAGCGCTGAACTTCATAGGGTTTGCATTGAAAATAGCCGCTGCCAGCGTTTTTTTATTTTTTACATCAACGTTAGTAGGCTATAATCGATTATGTTCTGTCACTGCATCGATGCAGAATCGTACATGTCCGCATCGCGATGCATCTTAGAATCGAGAGAAATTTCCACACCCCTACGTATTACCCAAAACGAAAAGATATCAGCCACTATCCGTCATTACAACCTTAACTGTTCACCCAAATCACTTATCTATATAGATATATCTATCCAGATATACATCTATATATAGATATATATCTTGTCAGTTTTTCGCACTGAACCTTATGAGCGTGAAAAATCTTATGAAAAGGGTTAGAAAAACTGTGGCGCGAGACACACCAGTACATAACCCACAGAGCAGCCAACCCGTTATTCTCCACGACAGCAAGCAGATAAGGTGGGTCACCAACATTACACTGGCGTTTAACTAGCTTTGTATTGATGACCCCCCCCAAGGAATCGCCACCTTATAGTGGTGGGGGGGTTTGGGTGCCCCCGTGACCCTGGGAGCTGTGTTGTCCGGGGCATTAGCCCCTGGTAGGGTCTCCCAAGGCAAAGTGGTCTCAGGGGAGGGGCCAGACTAAGAGCGATTCAAAGACCCCATGAAAAGACTCCCGGAAAGAACAGTCACCTCGCCCGGACAAGGGAAACCGGGGCACCCTTCTGGAGCCAGACCTGGGAGGGGAGCTCGTCGGCGAGCGTCTGGTGGCCGGGCCTGGATCCACGGGGCCCGGCCGGGCCAAGCCCGAAAAGACAACGTGGAGTCACCTCCCTGTGGGCTCACCACCTGCAGGGAGAGTCATTGGGGTCGGGTGCATTGTATACCGGGCGGTAGGCAAAAGCGGGGTCCTGGGCGTGCGGATCCCCGTCATCGCCGACTGGTTCTAGGGACGTGGAACGTCACCTCACTGGCGGGGAAGGAGCCGGAGCTGGTGCGGGAGGTGGAGCGGTACCAACTAGATATGGTTGGGCTCACCTCACCACTGGCTAGGGCTAGTGGCTTGCGGAGTATTGTCTCCAGTGGCTTGTGGTCTGATTCCACGAGTACTTGTTTTGACTATTTTCTCAAAGTATGAAAGGGAATGTATGAAAAATGTTTGAATGAGTGACTAGGGAAGAGTTACAATGCTTGAAGGTGGGGATTTAAATGTATGAATTGCTGGTGTATATGAAGAGACTGTATATGAAGAGGTGTTGAATTTGAATGTGTATTACTAGCTGTAATGTATGCAAGCTGTAGAATAGTTATACGTTTGAATGAGGTTTGTCGCTGAAAGTAGAATATGTTAATGAAAGGCTGATGCTAGACTGAATTGCTGTCATGTGGAGCTGAAGGACTTTGAAGAATTGTACATCTGAATCACTTGTTTTGAATATTTTCTCAAAGTATGAATGGGAATGTATGAAAGATGGAGAAAATGTAAATGTTTGTAGCTGAAAGTAGGAATGAGTTGAATATATGTTATTGAAAGGCTGACGCTGAAATGAATTGCTGGTGTTGTGGTGTAATTTAATAAGCTAATTTAATAGTAAGAGTTCATTTGAAGCACACACACTTGGACAGTACATTAGTGGCAGCATTATTTGGACTGTTTCCTTACTTTTGGATGAGGTTTGTAGCTGGCGCCATTTAGACGCCATTTTGGCGCCAATCAAAATGGTGTCAAAATGGCGTCTGTGTTTGGCGCCTGTGTTGGCGTCACCGCCATAGCCACGCCCCCTCGCCAAACAGACACACGCAAACTGCTTAGTGGGCGGGATGGCAGTTTTAAAAATATAATTTCTTATTTTTTTCGTCTGCTCCACGCTCTAACGTGACGTCACCCGCTCTAACCCACGCAATACACACCCATGTTAAACTGTCTGAGGGAGCTGAAAAATCAATTAAGTTTGAACTGTAATTGTGTAAAAAGTATGAATGTTATGAACATTTTTAAATCATGTGTGAATTCATCCAAGTGTCATGAACGTTTTAATGTTTGAATGGAGTTTCTACCTGAATGTATGAATGAATGGGAAGAGGTTGAATATGAGTGGTTTTGAAACTTTCACCCCCATTCATTTGAATGGGGACAAATTGCTGAAAAACGTTGAATATTTCAGAAAGTATGAAGGGTATGAATAAGAAAAGATATAGCACCTATGTCGTAATTAAGCTGAATCTTTGAAACTTTGAACGGAGTTTCTACATTGAAAACTGTGGGAGAAGATACACGGCAAAAAACGCGGCGGAATAATAATAAGAAAAACTAGAAAAATTCCAGGGAAATTTTGAGGGTGCCTACTAAGCAAGCAATAACACACACACACACACACACACACACACACACACACACACACACACACACACACACACACACACACACACGTGTGAGAAGGGGTGTGGCCGTCATTACTGCTTAGTCATTGTTGTCATGTAATTTGATGAGCTGATTGGGTAGGGGCACCTGTCATTTCGAGGCTCATAAATCAAAAAGTATAAGTCCCTTTGTTTCCATAGTTACATATATGTGACCGTCACGAGTGTACCTACATTTTGATGTATAGATTACGTATGTGGAGTTAATATTGTGGGCGGGATGGCAGTTTTAAAATGGCGTGATCAGTGGTGGAAACCTTCTGTTGCAGTAGGGTGACAGCTTGAAACTGCGTGAAAATACGGGCTTTGGGCTCTGCAATGATGTTACTTCGAGGCTCATAAATCCAAAAGTATAAGTCTGTTTGTTTCCATAGTTACATATATGTGACCGTCACGAGTGTGCCTACATTTTGATGTATAGATTACGTATGTGGAGTTAATATTGTGGGCGGGATGGCAGTTTTAAAAATAGATTGTGTTTTTTTTTTTCGTCTGCTCCACGCTCTAACCTGACGTCACCCGCTCTAACCCGGCGCAATACACACCCATGTTAAACTGTCTGAGGAGCTGAAAATCAATTAAGTCTGAACTGTAATTGTGTCAAAAGTATGAATGTTATGAAAATTGTGAAATCATGTGTGAATTCATCCAAGTTTCCTGAACGTTTTAATGTTTGAATGGAGTTTCTACCTGAATGTATGAATGAATGGGAAGAGGTTGAATATGAGTGGTTTTGGACACATTTTGAACACTCACCCCCATTCATTTCAATGGGGCAAAAATGCTGTTAAATGTTGAATATTTCGGAAAGTAATAATGGTATGTACAAACAAAGTAGTAGCACTCGATTCCCGGTCAAGGCGCACGTTTTGATGTATTTTTTGCGTGTGTGCTGGCAACGCTGTGAGACTAGTAGCGCGCCGAAATAACGGCGGAAGAATAAATAAAAAAGAAGATAAGTATGATGGAGAGTAATAGTGTGCTTTGCATTGCAAAGGCACCCTAATAAATAAGTAGAATAACATATGTTGTGAATGCTTCTCAGCATTCACACCAATGAATGCTTCTCAGCATTCACACCAATAAGTAGAATAACATATGTTGTGAATGCTTCTCAGCATTCACACCAATGAATGCTTCTCAGCATTCACACCAATGAGCATATTACTGATCACCAGAGTGACTCACTGAGAAAATTTAACTTGTGCTCTCACGAGAACTCTGGATTTCCAGGGTACAGTAAGAGTCAAAGTAAGTGACAATAAGCTTTATTTAATTCTATTGTGTTGCTTTATGACAGCTGATACTGAACAAAACACACAACGAGGTCACATATTTTTGCCAAAGAAGTACTGAAAAAGTACCAACAAAGTACCGAAAAAGTACAGAAAAAGTACCAGAAAAGTAGATAAAGATTTAATCAAGACAATTCATTCACATTTATATTAATGTTATTAACTGTAGAATCCCGCAGGGCAAGATTGGTAAGTATTATGAATACACATGTTAACATGCAACAATATTGCAATAATAACATTAAGTAAGCTCTCAGTCAAATATATAAGTCTAAACTATCTGTCTAACTATATAATACTAAATATAACAAAATATCTAACATATATAATATAGTTAACAGTGCTGCCCTGCTGGCTGCACGGTGGCGCCCCCTGCTGGCTGCACAGTGGAGCTCACTGGGTGGAGCTCACTGCTGGCTGCACGGTGGAGCTCACTGCTGGCTGCACAGTGGAGCTCACTGGCTGGAGCTCACTGCTGGCTGCACGGTGGAGCTCACTGCTGGCTGCACAGTGGAGCTCACTGCTGCAGGGCAGACATGTGTTGCTTCACCTCCCCTGGATCAGCCAATGAGCAGGCTAGGATGATCCCTCTGACCCCTGACCTCATCTTGGTGGACGGGAGAACCTAGAATGAGTTGTTTCACGGTTTCATTATTGTCAGTGGTGGATTTTCAAGTGATATTATATATATGATCTAATATATTATAAAGAACATCAGCAGGACATCAGCAGGACAGCAGAGGCTCACTGTCGGACTCCCAGACCTTCGGCCTAGGGATGCCAGAGGAAGACGTCTCTGAACTCTCTGCTGGTGGCTTTGGATGAAGGTGTCTGCTCCACCTAATATTACAGTAAATGTTCAGTAGAGGGAAGCATGGTGGTGTAGCAGCTACCTTCAAGTGAATCTTGCATCTCTCCAGAAGGAACTTCCATTTGAAGGCAGTCCGCTCTTCGTCACTTAGACCTGCAAACTCCTCCATCTGCAACAGAGAGGATGAAGATGGTTCTCCTGCTAGTGCATATACTCATCCTAATTATATACTGTATACAGTATATAAACATATATATATATATGCTACAGCATCTGAAACACTAATGACTCTGGAAAATAGATTTGTGGGAGGGTGTGTGTTTGGTGGATGGCCCAGGTCTGGGGGGTGGGGCACCACAGGTTAAGTCAGCCATCAGCAGAGTGCTAGCAGGAACCATCTGCACCCTTTTACAATAAAGCAGACTAAGCCACTTCAGGTGGCTTTACAGCGAGAGACATTGCAACACTGGTGCGCAACGAGGCTTCCTCCGGGAGCAAAGGTCACCGGCCTCCTCCCAGCACCAGCCCTCCCCTCAGGGCAGCGTTGGAGGTTGGGGGGCCCAGCAGAGGACGGGGGGTGGTGCAGCAACCGACTGTTGCTGGCAACCCCTTCAACCGGCCTAGAGCGGCCCGAGACCCAGCCATGCCTAGCCGACCCCTACTGACCCCTACTGACCCCTACTTGGTGCCTGACCCCTACTGACCCCTACTTGGTGACTAACCCCTACTGACCACTACTTGGTGCCTGACCCCTACTGACCCCTACTTGGTGACTGAACCCTACTGACCCCTACTTGGTGCCTGACCCCTACTGACCCCTACTTGGGGCCTGACCTCTAATAAGGGCCTGACCCCTACCTCGAGGCTGAGCCTACAGTCCAGTCCACCCACCGTGCAGCCGAGGGTGGTCTCGGCGGCCAGGCTCTGCAGGGAGCAGCCGTGCAGCGTCCCGGTGTGATCACTGATGTCCACCTGCAGGTCAAAGCCTGCGATGACCCCCGGTGGCTGGTCTCTCCCCGGACACGACGGGTTGCTGCAGCCCTGGTCCACCTGGCTCACCTGGTACTTACACCTGGTGCTGAGGTGGGACAGGAAGTTGGTGTTTGGTCGCTATGCTAGGAGGAAGCGTAATATCCTCTCAACTATAGTGTTTAAGATCTAGGTGTTAGGGTAAAGACAGCAATCAATGGTAATCAATGGTATTATGTATTTATGTCACTTCATTCTCTATTCTTCACCTATCATCAGGAATTCATCTCTGTATATTATTGAGAAACTTTGAAATGTACATTTTAAACCACCCATACTTTCAGCAAAGTTGTGATCTGAACGTAATGTGAATGATTGGACTCCTTGGTCAACGTGCCATTTGGTTCTGATGACTTTGGAGATGGAGGAGTCCAAGTCCA
This sequence comes from Coryphaenoides rupestris, assembly GCA_002895965.2. NCBI lineage: Eukaryota > Metazoa > Chordata > Actinopteri > Gadiformes > Macrouridae > Coryphaenoides > Coryphaenoides rupestris. Next base: position 73,920 of record PIJE02001472.1, read on the forward strand.
GCCTGGAGATGAAGCTGTAGGTGAGACCAAAGAAGACCTCTGGGCTCTCCTGAGCCCTCAGCTTCAGGTGGTTCACCGTGAACACGTCCGTGATGGAGTCCACTGGACACACACACACACACACACACACACACACACACCACACTTGAAGAAAGTGGGCAAGCATTAAAGTGATGCACAGAAGAACAATCTGACGTAGTTTCCTTGTGTTTCTTTCTGTTCCTTCAAGACCAGTAGAACTACTTTTGGCTGACTTTGAGATGTGTATTAATATGCACTTATTTTCCTGACATATTAGTTAGGTGTGTGTGTAGGGCAGCGGTTCCCAAACGTTTTGTACTCAAGGCCCACTTGAAAATCTCAAAAGTATTCGCGGCCCACACAGGCATTTTACGCATGCGTACAATTCAATCAGTATTCTTATTGGATATTTCATATATATGCATCATCATACAATCATCATACATACTAGGGATGGCTAAAAAGTCGACTATATAAATTAAATCAAAAATATATATATTTTTTCTTGGTTGAATGGCTTATTCAAAACTAATTAAAACGAATATATTTAATATCAGAACGAATAAACTTAAACAAGAAAGAATACAATTTAATCAAACCGTCACTTATTTTCCTGAGCCAGGGAAAATGCCCTGGAAGCGGTTAAGAGGCATCCCTTATTGTAAGTCGTTTATTAGTCTTTATCATCACATTTTAAGCAGAATAAACACATAATAATATTTGACATTAATATTTGACATGAATCTGACGAGTCGACTGGCAAAAAAAACTAAAACTTAAATTAAAAAAAAAATCCCCCATGATTTGCGGCCCACTTGCAATACCCTCGCGGCCCACCAGAGGGCCGCGGCCCATAGTTTGGGAATCGCTGGTGTAGGGGATAGTCCCTCTGTCACATAACCCTACGTATGGTTATGTGACAGTAACCCCAAGTATTTACATCCCGTTGTCCATGTCTTTAATATCAAAGCAGTACAAAGAGAGCAGTGTCCTGTCTGCCGTACCGGACATGTCCTCCAGCCAGGCATCGTCCTCCAGCGCCCCGGAGACAGACATCTCCTTAGCATAGGTGTACAGCTGGCTGGCTTCCTTGGTGTCTATGGAAGACAATACTTTGGTCAATTAAACTCATATTGTTGTGTTAGTAACATGTCCTCCAGCCCAGATATGTCGTTCTCAAGCGCCTGGCATGGAGATGAAGGGTTTCTGGTGGAGTGTTGTGATGTGTGTCCTAACAGACACAGCCTGTTATTCATCATTCATGATCTTTATGGACTTCATTCAATGAAAATGAATCCATATGATTATTAAAAACCAACATGGCAGCTAGGTATTCTTACACATCAAATATATTCTTACCAGGGTTGACAGTTACAATAGTTTTGGAGTTGACTGTTGCCACCATACAGTTTCGGAAACTGTCAAAACTAATCTTGGCGTCTGCGATGAAAAGAACTTTGAGAGCAGAAAGAAGGGAAGAAAAAGCAGCGGTCAGTTGTAGTAAAGGTCCACGCGACGCCTGGGAGCTGATGGAGGCTGGCAGGAGTGTTATTCCAGCAGTAAGAGGAGCGAGGTTAAGGTTCACTTACCCGTCTCCTTGGGAACCACAGCTAGCAGGAGCTGAATGGCCTCTCTGTCCCAGCTGTGGGGGGGGGGGGGGGATCAGAGACACATGGGGGTGAACCCTGGCCCACCAATCACTCAACCCATCAATCAATCAATCAATCAATCAATCTAGAGCTGACGTCACCAAAACAGCAGGCCTCGTTTCTGTGTTGCTGCGCCAAATAAAAGTAAATCTCCATGTACAAGTATTCTCCACGTATTATAATCTGCACTTCCTGTTGAAGTGCAATCCACATGACCTGAGGGAGGCCCTCACCAGACCAGGGAGAAGGAGGTCACAGAGTCATCGAAGAGCTTCACCTCCAGCCTCTGACCTCTACGCCCGTCCGACGTGGTGAACTGCTTCGGCTCTGCGATCTGAGCCCGCGGAGCGAACATTATCATTTATATCATTTCTTTATTATATTACCAAGCATTATTATGATTTTTCTGCACATCCTGTAGGTGTATGGGTGACATTTGGACATGTTGAATGTTAACATTGGATGGATTCATTGAGACATGTTTGGAGCACATGCATGTTGTTGAGTTCTTTCTTTGCATTACGTGTCTACATATTAGTTAAGCGTGTTTATATGTAATACTCCATTAAAACACAATGTCTTGATGGAGGCCGCAGCGCACCGATCGTACGGCCGCCAGCACGTTGAGGACGCGGCCGTCCAGACCCTGGCCGTTGGCCACGATGTCCCCCAGGGAGTAGAAGTCCCGGGGGTCCTTGACCGGCAGGCGCAGCAGAGGCAGGAGGCGGGCGGCCTCCTCCGTGTGTGCCCACAGCAGCACCCGGGAGTGGGCCTCGGACAGCAGCAGCCTGTAGGGGCTGGAGACGCCCAGACCAGCGGTCAGCTGGAAGGACCGTCTCAGTCTCACACTCTGATGTCACAGACCAGCAGCCCATGAGACCACATGATGACCCACATAACGACCTCCAGCCAGACCATAGCACACAATCAGGTGGTAGAAGGAGACAGCATTAGATGTGTTTCGTACCACGGTGTTGTCGGGCAGAACTTTTCTTCTTTCTCTGGATCTTTGTTGGCCACTAAAGGATTTTCTACAACCACTTTGACAAAGAGAAAAGTTATGATGAGCATACAGACTGCTGGGTGTGGCTGCAGCGACCAGGACTGGATGCTCAGGGTGTTGAGGCAGAACAACAGGACTGAAGTTACATAAGGTTGGCGTATGACCCGGGGACCCTGCGTCTCACTACCCCCCACCCCCCCCAGCTCACCACAGTCCCCGATGGAGAAGCCTCCAGAGAGGAGGCTGATGAAGCCGTCGGGCCCCCAGGCCGACACGTTGATGAAGTCCTCCGGGGAGTCCTTCACCGTGAAGCTGAAGGTGCAGCGGTCCACACCCACGTCTGGAGGGTGGATGTGACAGAGGAACATAAAGCACCGCTAGGGTCCGCCGCTAGGGGGCGCCGCTAGGGGGAGCCGCTAGGGGCCGCCGCTATGAGGCACCACTAGGGGGCAGTGTGTTGGATATTAACTAACTATTATATTATTAATTATATATAGGAATAAATATGTATAAGATTAACTATATATAGGATTACTTATATGTAGGATTAAATATACTGTATATAGGATTAATTATATATAGGATTAAATATATACTGACTCTTTCTGTCGGGGAAGCTCCGTACGTCTGTTTTCCCGATAACTACACCAAGTATCCTCTGGAAAACATCCATAAACATCCATAAACATTCATAAACATCCATAAACATTCATAAACATTCATAAACATCCATAAATATTCATAAACATTCATAAACATTCATAAACATTCATAAATATTCATAAACATCCATAAACATTCATAAACATCCACAAATATTCATAAACATTCATAAACATCCATAAACATTCATAAACGTCCATAAACATCCAGAAACATTCATAAACATTCATAAACGTCCATAAACATTCATAAACATCCATAAAAATTCATAAACATCCATAAACATTCATAAACATTCATAAACATTCATAAACATCTTTAAGAATGAACTATTGACGGCCTGTTCATCTTGATAGTATATCTATTGTCTCAGCAACGAATATGATTTATTATATTATTAATTATTAATCAGAATGATATTATAATAATATTATAATTATATTAATGATTAATATCATTTATTATAATATAACTACCATAGAGACCCAGAAGTCGTCTGTTGATGATACACACACACACACATATATATATATATATATATACTGTCAATACATATATATACCTATATGTATATAGGTATATATATTAGGGCCGGGACTTTAACGTGTGAATTACGATTAATTAATTTCAGAAAAAAATAACGCGTTAAAACTAATTAACGCATTTTAATCGCACTTTATTTTTGCACTCCAAACACCACGGAACGTTTCTCGGTGGACGAATTGTCGGCTCAAATATGGGCGGACCGGAAGAGATCACGTTTGACTGGAAGAGATCGTGTTTGACCGGTTACCATTTTAGTTAGAGATGGTAGAGATGGCACTTTATGTTAAACTGTTCTGTGTAGCTAAAATAAACAGGATTTAGCTGCTTAAACGTATGTATATGTGTATGTATACAGTATGTATATGTATATGTATAAGTCGCTTTGGATAAAAGCGTCTGCCAAATGCCCTAAATGTAAATGTAAATGTAAATATGTCTATTCATTGATTCACTTGTATACCAAAATCCATTTGAATTGAAAAATGTTGCTTCTCGTGTCAAATATTGATATGCGATTAAAATGCGATTAATTGCGATTAATTAATTACAAAGCCTCTAATTAGATTAATATTTTTAATCGAGTCCCACCACTAATATATATATATATATTTATATATTTATATATATAATATATATACATATATATATAATATTTATAATATATATCAATAACAATAACTTCAATTAATAACTTCTCACCGGGTGGGAGATGTTGGGGTGCAGTTCACAGATGCTCATGTTATTACTGTTATAGCAAGCTGACATGTTACAGTCTGCTGCTGAGGGACCGCAGGACATTAAACAGGTTAATAACTTTAATCAACTACATGTTAACAACTTTAGTAAACTTCATGTTAATAACTAGGGATGCACCGATACCGATACCAGTATTCGTTATCTGTCCGATACTGTGCTCATGTACTCGTACTCGTACTCGTTAAACTACTCTGATACAACCGCACCGATACCACTTTGGCAACGCAACGTTAACCTTGTAATATTCTGAGCCAAGGAATATTGAAATAAAGAGATGAGACCGAGTTGTCGTTTATGGATGTTTAATAGAAACTGAGCATGGTACCGAGCATGGGCGTAGAATTTAGTGGGGACGCTGGGGACATGTCCCCACCAATTAACAGAGCACCCCCCCCCCATCAGAACCACGAATTAACGGAGCCCCCCCCCCCCATCAGAACCGCAAATTAACGGAGCCCCCCCCCCCATCAGAACCCGCGAATAACGGTGGACCCCCCAGAGACGCTGACTCTGAGCCCAGCGTCTCACGGAGCGTCATCATTGCGCATCCTTGGCGCAATATCTGTGATGTCCACCAATGTCCTAACAACAACACGTCCTTGGTACCGAGTATCCGACTGACGTATGTTGGATGGTTTAGGTTACATTTCATTGAAATGTGTGGCAGTGCCGTTATATTTGTTTAATTTGTTCACAGTCAGAAAGTGAGGAACATCTGATGAAAATTGAAAATAAAACATGTTTTCAAAGTCATTAGAACTGTAATGGTTTTATTAAGTACTCGGTATCGGTATTCGGTATCGGCAAGTACCCAAATGTAAGTACTTGTACTTGTACTCGGTCTGAAAAAAAGTGGTATCGGTGCATCCCTATTAATAACCTTCATCAACTACATGTTAATAACCTTCATCAACTACATGTTAATAACCTTCATAAATTACATGTTAATAACCTTCATAAACTACATGTTAATAACCTTCATCAACTACATGTTAATAACCTTCATCAGCTACATGTTAATGACCTTCATAAATTACATGTTAATAAACTTCATCAACTACATGTTAATAACCTTCATCAGCTACATGTTAATGACCTTCATAAATTACATGTTAATAAACTTCATCAACTACATGTTTATAACCTTTCTCAGCTACATGTTAATAACCTTCATCAACTACATGTTAATAACCTTCATCAGCTACATGTTAATGACCTTCATAAATTACATGTTAATAAACTTCATCAACTACATGTTAATAACCTCCATAAACTACATGATAATAACCTTTATAAACTACATGTTAATAACGTTAATAAACTACATGTTAACGTTAATGTTAATAAATCTAAAACATGCAGGACTCACCAGAAGGCTCAATGAATGACTTCTGTATGAATATATTGATATAAACTGTGTATAACTATATGTATATAACTATATGAACTATATTAATATAACAATATAAATATATAATCCGGTATATTAACTATAGTTGAATGTATATAAATATATAAATCCGGTATATTAACTATAGTTTTAATGTGTATAAATCCGGTATATTAACTATAGTTGAATGTATATAAATACGGTATATTAACTATAGTTGAATGTATATAAATATATAAATCCGGTATTTTAACTATAGTTGAATGAATATAAATACGGTATATTAACTATAGTTGAATGTATATAAATATATAAATCCGGTATATTAACTGTAGTTTAATGTATATAAATACGGTATATTAACTATAGTTGAATGAATATAAATACGGTATATTAACTATAGTTGAATGTATATAAATATATAAATCCGGTATATTAACTGTAGTTTAATGTATATAAATACGGTATATTAACTATAGTTTAATGTATATAAATATATAAATCCGGTATATTAACTGTAGTTTAATGTATATAAATACGGTATATTAACTATAGTTTAATGTATATAAATATATAAATCCGGTATATATTTTTTTTCAGTGTAAAAGCGCAACCTGACGCTCGAGCCTCGCCACGCCTACAGGTTTCGCGCCACTGACGTCACGTGACGGCCGTATCTGAAGCGCGGGTGACGTCACGTGACTAATGTCAGTTTGAAGTGATTCAAGATGAAATCAATAAATCAATGAATGAATGTTAAATATGCAGAAGAATCGATCATCAATCTGCACAAGTTTTTTAAATTGCAAGATTTTAAATTGTAATGTTATGAGGGTTTCAGGCTGCATTTCTAGGGTCCATTAATCACCACGGGGATAAATCAACATGAACTCTGTGATTAATCTATAATAGATTAATAGATTATTATAGATTAATCTATTATAGATGCATAGCTTGCATTAGTCATCCTTACACACACACAGAGACACACACACACAGACACACACACACACACACACACACAGAGACACGCTCACTCACACACACACACACACACACAGACACACACACACAGAGACACACTCACTCACACACACTCACACACAGACACACACACAGACACATACACACACACCACACACACACACATACACACACACACAGCTGTCAGCGTATGTTGGGTCCTTCTCACGAGGAGACGGGAGAGTCGAGACATGTTCATGTTCATGTGTATATATATATATATAGACATATAGATCTATAGTTTGAAGTGACATTTGTCAGCCAAATGTCACTTCAAACTGAATATATATATACTGTATATATATATATGTAGACATATAGATCTATATGTACCAGTGTTGTAGCCGTGATGCTTCAGAGCTGCAGGGAGTAGTTAGGCCATAACTCCAGAGCCGATACCATCAATGATTTGTAATGAAATGAGATAAGAAGTTTAATGGCGGCATAAAAATAAGATATATGCGTAATTTAAGGATATGAAAGCAGCTATATGGCTGCCCTCAGGCAAGGCACTCAAAGAGCATCAAACCAGCACCTTGTCAGTGCCCGGACCCAACACGCCGTCGTGTGTCGAAGCGGCGCATCGATTACACGTGTACATGTGATAAATCCCGTGTACATGTGATAAATCACATGCTAAATAATATTTTACAAATGTGAGATAGCAACCCTCCCCCAGACACACACACACACCCAGGGGTAGACGCCCGGGCAGCAGAGACTCATCAGTGTCACCGATAAACCAGAAACAGACAAGTATTGATCCTGGGGGGGGGGCAATATTCATGGATTTAGGGGTTAGTTGTTTATGTGTTCAGGCTTGTGGACGGTGTGTGTGTGTGTGTTGAAATGTGGAAGTGTGTGTGTGTGTGTGTGTGTGTGTGTGTGTGGACATGCACAAGTGTGTAAGAGTCAGATTGCTTGTGATGAAGGGTCTGTGTGTGTGTGTGTGCTTCTCTGCCAGCAGAACAGACCCTCTGAGCCCTGCAGGCCCACGACCCCGCAGCCCCGTTAACCAACATGGCAACGCTCAGCAGTTTATGGAGACCAGGATCTCAGGTCAAGGGTCAGGAGCCGGGGTTCAGGAGCCGGGGGTCAGGAGCCGGGGGTCAAACGGACCAAGCTGCTCTCCAGCACCGGTCGGGCGATCGATTGCTCTCACATCATAAAGCTTCTGTGTGCGCTAGCGTCAACTTTAGCTCTGGATGTTACGTTGACCTTTTTAAAATAAAGTCATTCTGTATCATGGTAACATTGTTGAAATAAGGCAGAGATTTTGTCTTTTGGTGAATGTGAAACAAATACATTGATTTTCATGAAATAAAAACATGAAATAAGACAAAGAATATGTATTTTCTTTCAGAATAGAAACTTTATGCAGTATATTCAAAAACAAAATTGGCGAAAACATTTCAGCAAACTTTTGTAATTTTTTGTAAATAGACTTTAAGAAATGTACAGTAATACAGAAGGCTGTTGAACATTTTCTTTGGTATAACAGTTAGACTGGACATAAATTATAGCTATTTAACAGCGCATTACACCTCCTGTTTGGAAATACCATTTATCCGTGTTGTGTCAAGTTTTATTGTACCCAGGATGCTGACATTTAAATATTTATTGCACACTGAATAGCCACACCTGAACAGGCCAATAAGAATCAGTGTGCTAAAGTGCAGACCACCGTTTTCACCCAATGGGAAAGCTGCTCTCATTTGTTTTGATCAGAATAACAGAATCACATTCTACTGACAAACAGTTAACTGTGAGTCATGCTTCATAAAAAAGTAACAAAACGAAAAACAAGAAAAACATTAAGAGAGTTATGGCCATGAATAAAGGTATATATATAACATGGTATATATAGGTATACTGTAATATAACGTGTATATATGTATATACATGTACCTAAATATAACATATTTATTTATTTAAGTACATGTATATACCTATATATAACATGTTATACCATAGGTATATATACCTATTAAAACAAATATCTATATATATCTATATAACATGTTATACATAGGTCATGTACATGTACACCTTTATATATACAGGACATATATATGTTATAGCACCGTAACACAACGGCAATGTTCCCATTAGCGATCTCACGGTCAGTATATTCATGTCCCTCATATGCAGCCCGCCCCAGGTAAATAATTAATATAACCCCCCCCCCCCCCCCCCCCCCCCCGCTCCACAGGCCCACGCCCCCTCCCTTATCTCCCCTGTCCAAACCTCCTTCCTTACGCGCCTTCCACACCCTCTTCGGACCCGAGCCCACCCAAAACCCCGCCGTCTTTCCCCCCCCCCCCCCCATCCAGCACACGAGGAACCACCCCCAGCCCCTCAGGCCCCCCCCCCCCCCCCCCCCCCCCCCCCCCCTAAAACCACTGCCTAGCCTCATTATTTAGAAAGCTGGTGTTAAGAGCGGTCAGGCCAGTGGGAGCTGGCTAGTTCCTCTGAGTGCTTTAAGAGCGGTCAGGCCAGTGGGAGCTGGCTGGTTCCTCTGAGTGCTTTAAGAGCTGTCAGGCCAGTGGGAGCTGGCTGGTTCCTCTGAGTGCTTTAAGAGCTGTCAGGCCAGTGGGAGCTGGCTTGTTCCTCTGAGTGCTTTAAGAGCTGTCAGGCCAGTGGGAGCTGGCTGGTTCCTCTGAGTGCTTAAAGAGCCCGGCTCAGTCCCAGCCGAAGTCCTGATCCGTCATCTGGTAGAACTTGCGGTTGAAGGGCCGGTGATCATGACGTTGTTGGGGAAGGGTTCCGGGTTGAAATAGTCCCTGTTCGGGCCCGCCAGCACCTCGGTTGAAGGGCCGGTAGAAGTCCCTGAGGGCCCGCAGCACCTCGGGGGGGATGCGCGGGTGGGCGCGGCCCTTGGACTTGCCCAGGCAGCGGGGCCGGCTGCTGCCCTCTGGTTTCTTGAGGCAGGGAAAACCCTTGGTCTGGTTGAAGTAGAAGTGTTTGTTGGTGACGACCCGCTTGAGGCCAAGGAAGTCTCAACTACATGTTAATAACCTTTCATCAGCTACATGTTAATAACCTTCATCAACTACATGTTAATAACCTTCATCAGCTACATGTTAATGACCTTCATAAATTACATGTTAATAACCTTCATCAACTACATGTTAATAACCTTCATCAACTACATGTTAATAACCTTCATCAACTACATGTTAATAACCTTCATAAACTTACATGTTAATAACCTTCATCAACTACATGTTAATAACCTTCATCAACTACATGTTAATAACCTTCATAAATTACATGTTAATAACCTTCATAAACTACATGTTAATAACCTTCATCAACTACATGTTAATAACCTTCATCAGCTACATGTTAATGACCTTCATAAATTACATGTTAATAAACTTCATCAACTACATGTTTATATAACCTTTCTCAGCTACAATGTTAATAACCTTCATCAACTACATGTTAATAACCTTCATCAGCTACATGTTAATGACCTTCATAAATTACATGTTAATAAACTTCATCAACTACATGTTAATAACCTCCATAAACTACATGATAATAACCTTTATAAACTACATGTTAATAACGTTAATAAACTACATGTTAACGTTAATGTTAATAAATCTAAAACATGCAGGACTCACCAGAAGGCTCAATGAATGACTTCTGTATGAATATATTGATATAAACTGTGTATAACTATATGTATATAACTATATGAACTATATTAATATAACAATATAAATATATAAATCCGGTATATTAACTATAGTTGAATGTATATAAATATATAAATCCGGTATATTAACTATAGTTTAATGTGTATAAATCCGGTATATTAACTATAGTTGAATGTATATAAATACGGTATATTAACTATAGTTGAATGTATATAAATATATACATCCGGTATTTTAACTATAGTTGAATGAATATAATACGGTATATTAACTATAGGTTGAATGGTATATAAATATATAAATCCGGTATAATTAACTGTAGTTTAATGTATATAAATACGGTATATTAACTATAGTTGAATGAATATAAATACGGGTATATTAACTATAGTTGAATGTATATAAATATATAAATCCGGTATATTAACTGTAGTTTAATGTATATAAATACGGTATATTAACTATAGTTGAATGTATATAAATATATAAATCCGGTATATTAACTATAGTTGAATGTATATAAATATATAAATCCGGTATATTAACTGTAGTTTAATGTATATAAATACGGTATATTAACTATAGTTGAATGTATATAAATATATAAATCCGGTATATTAACTGTAGTTTAATGTATATAAATACGGTATATTAACTATAGTTGAATGTATATAAATATATAAATCCGGTAATTAACTGTAGTTTTAATGTATAATAAATACGGTATATTAACTATAGTCTTAATGTATATAAATATATAAATCCGGTATATTAACTGTAGTTTAATGTATATAAATACGGTATATTAACTATAGTTTAATGTATATAAATATATAATCCGTATATAATTTTTTTTCAGTGTAAAAGCGCAACCTGACGCTCGAGCCTCGCCACGCCTACAGGTTTCGCGCCACTGACGTCAACGTGACGGCCGTATCTGAAGCGCGGGTGACGTCACGTGACTAATGTCAGTTTGAAGTGATTCAAGATGAAATCAATAAATCAATGAATGAATGTTAAATATGCAGAAGAATCGATCATCAATCTGCACAAGTTTTTTAAATTGCAAGATTTTTAAATTGTAATGTTATGAGGGTTTCAGGCTGCATTTCTAGGGTCCATTAATCACCACGGGGATAAATCAACATGAACTCTGTGATTAATCTATAATAGATTAATAGATTATTATAGATTAATCTATTATAAGATGCATAGCTTGCATTAGTCATCCTACACACACACAGAGACACACACACACAGACACACACACACACACACACCAGAGACACGCTTCCACTCACACACACACACACACACAGACACACACACACAGAGACACACTCACTCACACACACTCACACACAGACACACACACAGACACATACACACACACACACACACACATACACCACACACACCAGCTGTCAGCGTATGTTGGGTCCTTCTCACGAGGAGACGGGAGAGTCGAGACATGTTCATGTTCATGTGTATATATATATATATAGACATATAGATCTATAGTTTGAAGTGACATTTGTCAAGCCAAATGTCACTTCAAACTGAATATATATATACTGTATATATATATAGTAGACATATAGATTCTATATGTACCAGTGTTTGTAGCCGTGATGCTTCAGAGCTGCAGGGAGTAGTTAGGCCATAACTCCAGAGCCGATACCATCAATGATTTGTAATGAAATGAGATAAGAAGTTTAATGGCGGCATAAAAATAAGATATATGCGTAATTTAAGGATATGAAAGCAGCTATATGGCTGCCCTCAGGCAAGGCACTCAAAGAGCATCAAACCAGCACCTTGTCAGTGCCCGGACCCAACACGCCGTCGTGTGTCGAAGCGCGCATCGATTACACGTGTACATGTGATAAATCCCGTGTACATGTGATAAATCACATGCTAAATAATATTTTACAAATGTGAGATAGCAACCCTCCCCCAGACACACACACACACCCAGGGGTAGACGCCGGGCAGCAGAGACTCATCAGTGTCACCGATAAACCAGAAACAGACAAGTATTGATCCTGGGGGGGGGGGGCAATATTCATGGATTTAGGGGTTAGTTGTTTATGTGTTCAGGCTTGTGGACGTGTGTGTGTGTGTGTTGAAATGTGGAAGTGTGTGTGTGTGTGTGTGTGTGTGTGTGGACATGCACAAGTGTGTAAGAGTCAGATTGCTGTGATGAAGGGTCTGTGTGTGTGTGTGTGCTTCTCTGCCAGCAGAACAGACCCTCTGAGCCCTGCAGGCCCACGACCCCGCAGCCCCGTTAACCAACATGGCAACGCTCAGCAGTTTATGGAGACGCAGGATCTCAGGTCAAGGGTCAGGAGCCGGGGTTCAGGAGCCCGGGGGTCAGGAGCCGGGGGTCAAACGGACCAAGCTGCTCTCCAGCCACCGGTCGGGCGATCGATTGCTCTCACATCATAAAGCTTCTGTGTGCGCTAGCGTCAACTTTAGCTCTGGATGTTACGTTGACCTTTTTAAAATAAAGTCATTCTGTATCCATGGTAACATTGTTGAAATAAGGCAGAGATTTTGTCTTTTGGTGAATGTGAACAAATACATTGATTTTCATGAAATAAAAACATGAAATAAGACAAAGAATATGTATTTTCTTTCAGAATAGAAACTTTATGCAGTATATTCATAAACAAAATTGGCGAAAACATTTCAGCAAACTTTTGTAATTTTTTATAAATAGACTTTAAGAAATGTACAGTAATACAGAAGGCTGTTGAACATTTTCTTTGGTATAACAGTTAGACTGGACATAAATTATAGCTATTTAACAGACGGCATTACACCTCCTGTTTGGAAATACCATTTATCCGTGTTGTGTCAAGTTTTATTGTACCAGGATGCTGACATTTAAATATTATTCACACTGAATAGCCACACCTGAACAGCCAATAAGAATCAGTGTGCTAAAGTGCAGACACCGTTTTCACCCAATGGGAAAGCTGCTCTCATTTGTTTGATCAGAATAACAGAATCACATTCTACTGACAAACATGTTAACTGTGAGTCATGCTTCATAAAAAAGTACAAAACGAAAACAAGAAAAACATTAAGAGAGTTATGGCCATGAATAAAGGTATATATATAACATGGTATATATAGGTATACTGTATATAACGTGTATATATGTATATACATGTACCTAAATATAACATATTTATTTATTTAAGTACATGTATATACCTATATATAACATGTTATACATAGGTATATATACCTATATAAAACATATCTATATATATCTATATAACATGTTATACATAGGTCATGTACATGTACACCTTTATATATACAGGAACATATATATGTTATATATACAGTATAACATGTTATTTCTAGGTATATACAAGTACCTTTATATATAACATGCACCTGCAGCACGGAGAGCTTACAGGAGCCTCATTATTTAGTCAAACTCTTCTTAGAGGCTTCAACCTTTGGGACAGAGCAGTCATCAGCATGGAGGGAACAACGGTGAGAGCGGTCAGGCCAGTGGGAGCTGGCCAGTTCCTCTGAGTGCTTTAAGAGCGGTCAGGCCAGTGGGAGCTGGCTGGTTCCTCTGAGTGCTTTAAGAGCTGTCAGGCCAGTGGGAGCTGGCTGGTTCCTCTGAGTGCTTTAAGAGCTGTCAGGCCAGTGGGAGCTGGCTTGTTCCTCTGAGTGCTTTAAGAGCTGTCAGGCCAGTGGGAGCTGGCTGGTTCCTCTGAGTGCTTAAAGAGCCCGGCTCAGTCCCAGCCGAAGTCCTGATCCGTCATCTGGTAGAACTTGCGGTTGAAGGGCCGGTAGAAGTCCCTGAGGGCCCGCAGCACCTCGGGGGGGATGCGCGGGTGGGCGCGGCCCTTGGACTTGCCCAGGCAGCGGGGCCGGCTGCTGCCCTCTGGTTTCTTGAGGCAGGGAAAACCCTTGGTCTGGTTGAAGTAGAAGTGTTTGTTGGTGACGACCCGCTTGAGGCCAAGGAAGTCCTGCACACGGCCCACCTCCCCCGCCGGGTCGGACACCAGCCGCTCGCCGCTCACAAACAGGAAGTGGGACAGCGGGAAGTATCGCAGCCAGTTGTCCAGGTGTTTGGCGTACACACCGATGCGCACGGCGCTCCAGGACGTGTCCACGGACAATGAGCCGTTGCGGAACGCCAGGCTCCGGAAGGACGGCAGGCCCGGCGCCTTGCTGAGCGTCTGGGTGTAGTCCGACACGGCCCGGGTCACGGGGTCGCGCACCACCACGATCAGCTTGGTGCTGCGGCCCAGCGAGGCCAGGCGGCGCGGGGCCTCCCGAGTCACAAAGTAGCTGGGGGTCTTCTCCATGGTTACCTGGCCCTCCAGGGTCCGAGGCATCAGGCTCCTGGAGCAGAGAGACATAGACACGCAAAGAGAGAGAGAGAGAAAGAGAGAGGAGAGAGAGAGAGCGAGCGAGAGAGAGAGAGACACACGAGATAAGGAGGGAGAGAGAGAGAGAGAGAGAGAGAGAGAGAGAGAGAGAGAGAGAGAGAGAGAGAGAGACGACAGAGATAAGGAGGGAGAGAGAGAGAGAGAGAGAGAGAGAGAGAGAAAGTTAATAAAAACATAACTAAACATTCTGTGAGAGAAAGGTACTGGGGGAAAAAAAACCCTTTCGCTCCATATGATTCTCTGTTTCCTGGACAAATCATAGTATAAATATTACTAAATACACATCAATAGTATAAAATATTAACTTATACATATCATTAGTATAAATATTACTAATACACATCATAGTATAAATATTACTAATACATATCATAGTATAAATATTACTAATACATATCATAGTATAAATATTACTAATACATCTCATAGTATAAATATTACTAATACATGATATTGCCATGTGTGCACCACTTTGATCACACAGGATTCGCCTCCGAGGCCATTTTGTTTTAGTTTGCTTTGTAATTAAACCGGATGATTAGACCGCAGCAAACAAGACATTATGGGCTGGGGCTGGGAGAGCGACCATGCCAGACGGAGAGAGAGAGAGAGAGAGAGAGCGAGAGCGCGCGAGAGAGAGAGAGAGAAAGGTAGAGAGAGAGAGAAAGGGAGAGAGCAAGAGAGAGCAAGAGAGAGGGAGGGAGAGAGAGAGAGAAGAGGGGGAGAGAGACTATGGCGATACCATAGGGAAAACCACAAGGCCATGTTAATTATGTGACAAGTTTTTTCCTTGTTCTGAGCGGATCCTCCCAGCCGGTCGGTTCCCCGGAGCCGAGTGGAGACGGAACCACAGAAGCGTTCAGATCGACTGCAGCACCCAGAAGCTCCTGTGCTGCTCTGTTGTGCTGCGGTGGTCGTCTACGTTCTGTCAACTACATGATGAAGAGGAAGGTTCTATTGAGGATGAGAACGTTTGCTGTTTAGTTCCTTCAGTGGTGAGACATGAGAACCAATGAACCAAAGCTCCTACAGAACGTCTCCGCGAAGCTAAACAAACCTTTTCTGTTCAATATCAGCGTGTTATGAGTTATGCCCAAACCATGGAGACGCCTGGGATCACTCTCACATGTGGAGACAGTCAGGGAAGAGTCAGAGACGAGTCAGGGACGAGTCAGGGACGAGTCTGAGACGAGTCTGAGACGAGTTTGAGATGAGTCAGGGACAAGTCTGAGAGGTAGAATCTAAAATTAGACGGCTGAAGGATGAATGATACGGGATTATCGCTACGTAGCGATAGCTCCACTATGTAGCAGAGTTAGCTCTGTCTGCTGTTGGTCTGCTCACACCTTCGTACATCGTGCTAGACACACACAGCACACACACACACACACACACACACACACACAGACACACACACACACACACACACACACACACACACACACACACACACAAAAGAAGGGATAAGTTTCAACGTTCCTTCTGTTGTATCTCTCTCTCTCTCTCTCTCTCTCCCTCTCTCTCTTGCTCTCTCCCTCTCTCTCTCGACTGGTTCCTGATGGGGGCCCCAGGGCCCCTATGGCCGCTCTGTATGGGTGCATATTAAATATAAGAATATTAAATGCAGATACAATTGTGAAAAGTCACACAAACAGAATGAAGAGAAATGTGTCTCATTTCTATCTGCTACGTCACTAGTGGACTGTGGACAAAACCAAGAGACAATAAAACAACTGGACAGATAAATAACATCTTGTTAACCCAGGTGGGGGTCTCACTTGTCCCACCTGGCCGGGGTCGGTCCGAGGTGTATGTGTGTGTGTGTGTGTGTGTACCTGTACCACTCCAGGCCCTGGTCGTAGAAGCGGTCGAAGAAGTGCGGCTCCGCTCCGAGCGCCCTGATCTTGGGGTGAACCCGGAGGAACTCCAGCAGCGCCCGGGTTCCTCCCTTCTTCACCCCGATGATGATGGCCTGGGGCACCTTCTGGCTCCCGAAGCTGCTGGACTCCGACAGGTTGCTCCTCCTGGGCGACGGGTCGGTACCGGGCGGCGGGTCGGTACCGGGCCGAGGGAGAGACTCACAGGAGCCGCCGAGGCAGTAGAGGAGGTAGGACAGGAGCACCAGGCTGCTGAGGAGGGCCGAAAGCTTTGACTGCTGCACCCGGGGTGGAGTCCACACGACACCGCAGCTCTCCATCCACTACATCCCAGGAGCCTGGAGCCTGGGGGGCTGGAGCCTGGAGCCTAGGGGCTGGAGCCTGGGGGGCTGGAGCCTGGAGCCGGGGCTGGAGCCTGGGGGCTGGAGCCTGGGGGCTGGAGCCTGGCTGGGCCTGGGGGCTGGAGCCTGGCTGGGGGCTGGAGCCTGGAGCCTGGGGCTGGAGCTGGGGCTGGAGCCTGGGGGGCTGGAGCCTGGACTGGGGGGCTGGAGCCTGGGGGGCTGGAGCCTGGGGGCTGGAGCCTGGGGGACTGGAGCCTGGGGGCTGGAGCCTGGGGGGCTGGAGCTGGGGGCGGGGCTGGAGGCTGGAGCCTGGGGGCTGGAGCCTGGGGGGCTGGAGCCTGGAGCCTGGGGGGCTGGAGCCTGGGGGCTGGAGCCTGGGGACTCTGGAGCCTGGGGGGCTGGAGCGGGGGCTGGAGCCTTGGGGGCTGGAGCCTGGGGGGCTGGAGCCTGGAGCCTGGGGGACTGGAGCTGGAGCCTTGGGGCTGGAGCCTGGGGGGCTGGGGCTGGAGCTTGGGGGCTGGAGCCTGGGGGGCTGGAGCCTGGAGCCTGGGGGGCTTGGGCTGGAGCCTGGGGGCTGGAGCTGGAGCCTTGGGGGCTGGAGCCTGGGGGCGGGCTGGAGCCTGGGGGGCTGGGCTGGAGCCTGGGGGCTGGAGCCTGGGGGGGGGCTGGAGCTGGGGCCTGGAGGGCTGGAGCCTGGAGCCTGGGGGGCTGGAGCCTGGGGGGCTGGAGCCTGGGGCCTGGGGGGCTGGGCTGGAGCCTGGGGGGCTGGAGCCTGGGGGGCTGGAGCCTGGGGGCTGGAGCCTGGGGGGCTGGAGCCTGGGGGCTGGAGCCTGGGGGCTGGGGCTGGAGCCTGGGGGGCTGGAGCCTGGAGCCTCACGGCCTCGGGTCAGAAGCCACCGTCACCCCATGGGACGTGATGACGTCACATCTGCTTGGAGAGTCCACTCCGCATGCTTCTTGGCAATTGCAAAAAATATATAAAATCACTTAAATAAACCTTAAATAAACGTGTCATCAAAGTGTTCATAAAACCAGCGGGGAGGAAATGATTCACAAAAGTTCTCTTGAAACTGCAGACGATCCGCTGGTCTGGTCGGGGAGAGACACGCCCCCTTCGCTCTGGTTCCGAATCCACGCCCCCCTCGCAGAGAATCCACGCCCACCTCGCCACTGTGTGGTGGTTGTGTGTGTGTGTGTGTGTGTGTGTGTGTGTGTGTGTGTGTGTGTGTGTGTGTGTAAGACTTTAAATAGTCACATACGCATACAGGAATGCAGTGAAATGAAAAAGTGGACGATGCTCAGCAGAATGTGCAACAGAACAATACAAATAACCAAAGAATCAAATATCCACACTATTTACAGTCTTTACAGCACAAGGAGCAGGGTTTTTTGGGAATATAATTCCAATTGTATTGGAATATAATAATCATAGTAGTCATATCAATAAGGCATATCAAAAACAGGGCAATATTAACATTTACATTTACATTTAGTGCATTTATCAGACGCTTTTATCCAAAGCGACTTACAAAGAGTACATTTGTTGAAGGAGAGGCAGCAATATATCACTGTGGTACCTGAAGATAAGAATAGAGCTGGTTTAGAGAATTCATATTTACGAGACGAATAGAACGAGTTTCATAATTGCTAAGTTGTCTGCATAAGTAGCTGGCAGGCGTGTGACTCTAAGCATGATACAACATCTGAGAATGAACAACAATGCTAAGTGTCTTAATAAATGTTAAGACATATAAACACACAGGTTAGTGCTAGGAGGGGGGTTATGAGTCCAGGTGAACTCTGAACAGGTGGGTCTTGAGTCTCTTGTTAAGGAGGGGGGTTACTGTAGAGTCCAGGTGAACTCTGAACAGGTGGGGTCTTGAGTCTCTTGTTAAGGAGGGGGGTTATGTAGAGTCCAGGTGAACTCTTGAACGGTGGGTCTTGAGTCCTTGTTAAGGGGTGGGGGTATGTAGAGTCCAGGTGAACTCTGAACAGGTGGTCTTGAGTCTCTGTTAAGGAGGGGGGCTTATGTAGAGTCCAGGTGAACTCTGAACAGGTGGGTCTTGAGTCTCTTGTTAAGGAGGGGTTATGTTAGAGTCCAGGTGAACTCTGAACAGGTGGGTCTTGATCTCTTGTTAAGGAGGGGGGGGTTATGTAGAGTCCAGGTAAACTCTGAACAGGTGGGTCTTGAGTCTCTTTGTTAAGGGAGGGGGGTTATGTAGAAGTCCAGGTTGAACTCTGAACAGGTGGGTCTTGGAGTCTCTTGTTAAGTGAGGGGGGTTATGTAGAGATCCCAGGTGAAGCTCTGAAACCAGCGTGGGTCTTGAGTCTCTTGTTTAAGGTGAGGAGGGGGGTTATGTAGAGTCCAGGTGAACTCTGAACAGGTGGGTCTTGAGTCTCTTGTTAAAGGAGGGGGGTTATGTAGAGTCCAGGTGAACTCTGAACAGGGTGGGTCTTGAGTCTCTTGTTAATGGAGGGGGGTTATGTAGAGTCCCAGGTGAAACTCTGAGACAGGTGGGTTTCTTGAGTCCTCTTGTGAAGCTGGTGACAGCGACTCGGGGGGCGGCCGTCCCTGACATGAGCCGGGAGCTTCCGTTCCACCCACTGCGGAGCCAGAAACCGTGAAAGAGTTGGGACTTGGAAAGACGCGGTTTGGCTATTTTTAGTGAAGGCCGGTACCAGTCGTTTGGCAGAAGTTGCCGAGCGGAGTGCTCAGGCTGGGGCGTAGGGTCGGACTAATTTTTGGAGGTAGGTAGGGGCGGTTCCGTTGACAGCCATGAAAGTCAGTACCAGTGTCTTGAATCGAATGCGAGCGATTACCGGGAGCAGTGGAGGTTGCGGAAGAGGGGGGTTATATAAAAAATATAAAAAATATAAAAAATATAATATATAAATAAAAATAAAAAAGTTGTATCAAGTTGTGTACATGGGAGGGGCAGTGGGGGGCCCTCCTGGAGTACAGGTCCTGCAGGGTGGTGAGGATCCTTCATGACCCTGCAGGCTCTGGTTCCACACCTCCTGGATACAGTTCCTGCAGGATGGTGAGGATCCTTCATGATCCTGCAGGCTCTGGTTCCACACCTCCCTGGAGTACAGGTCCTGCAAGTGGTGAGGATCCCTTATTGACCCCGCAGGCCCCCTGGTTCCTGCAGGGGTGGGAGTGTAGTACCAATCGTGCCCTCAGCCAAACCACACCACCCTCTGCAGAGCCCTCCTGTCCTGAGAGAGCTGTTGCTGAATTAGGCAGTGATGCTTCCTGTCAGGATGCTCTCCACCCGCACCAGCCGTAGAAGATCTGAAGGATCCTCCGGGAGACTCTTCCTCAGCTGCCTGAGTTGGTAGAGGCGTTGCTTCACCTTCCCTCACCAGAAGTGGTCGATGTGTGTAGTCCAAGTCAGATCCTCTGTGATGTGGACTCCCAGGGACCCAAAGCTGCTCACCTTCTCCACATCAGTCCCATTAATCCCCCGCGGTGTGGAAGTCCTCTGATGTTGTGTCCTCCCTAGAAGTCCACAATCTGCTCCTTAGTTTTGAGACATTCAGCATGAGGCTGTCGTCCTGGCACCAGAGTGACAAGTTAGCAGTGTGTGTGGTGTGTGTTGGTGTGTGTGTGTGTGTGTGTGTGTGTGTTGTGTGTGTGTGAGTGTTGTGGTGTGTGTGTGTGTGTGAGTGTTTGTGTGTGTGTGTGTTGTGTGTGGTCTGTGTGTGTGTGAGTATTTGTGTGTGTGTGTGTGAGTGTTTGTGTGTGCGTGTGCGAGTGTGAGCGTGTGTGTGTGTGTGCGAGTGTTTGTGTGTGTGTGTGTGTGTGTTTGTGTGTGTGTGTGTGTGTGTGTGAGTGTTGTGTGTGCGTGTGCGTTAGGGGTGGGAATCTCTTGCGCCTCACGATTCGATTCTGATTCCGATTCAGAGGTCAACGATTCGATTCTAAAACCGATTATCGATGCATCTCGATGCATCTTGATGCAACTATTTTTTTATGTACATTTCCATGCGTGATTTAAAAAAATATGTAAATACTTTGCTAACTCAGAGGCACAGGGGCGCACTATCAAGGAAGCGCAAGAGCGAGACAAGGACAGTTCGCGCCAGGTACGAGAGCGAGACAGACAGTTCGCGGCCAGGTAACGGAGAGCAAAACACGAGAGTGTGACAGATAGTAGGAGCAGCGAGACAGGTTTTGGCCGCTCAAGAAAGTGTTCATTGCGCACACCCTCATGTATGGACCGACGAAGAGGACTTCGGTGGTTTTGAGTAGCGCAGTGAGGAAGACGAGTGACACGGGGTTAATGGTCTGACTTTTTGTGTATACACGCGCTTTTGTTGTTTTGATAGCAGGTAAAACGGCTGCGTTACTTGCAATGCCTTACTGCTGTGTTGGCACTTTGGGAAAAGCTGCCCTGGTTATGTTTTTAAGCAGTGCCGTGTTACCTGCATCTTGTACTAGCCGTGTTATCAGGCAAAGCACTTTTAAAAAAACGAATTTAAAATTTAGCCATTTTAACATTTGTGCCTCGTCAAGTGCTGTATAGCTTTGTTTGTTGTTATCGTCTGTACCCTACTACTATGACTACAGGACGTGCGCTGGGAGCGCACCGTTGTATTATTTGTGTACTGCACGAATGCTGTTCGTCATGTCAAAGATGTGAGAAGTTTGATTGTTTGATTGAAAGATTTATTGTGTTTCCCAAATGTTAATAAATGGGACGCTTTGCGTTACCAAACAGTCATCTCTGTCCCGACAATCCCCTCCGTGGTAGCAGGAACCCTTATATACGGCAATTAAACATTAAAACACCTGCGGCTTATAGTCGGGTGCGGCTTATATATGGAACAATCTGTATTTTCCCTCAAATTTAGCTGGTGCGGCTTATATTCAGATGCGTCTTATAGTCCGGAAATTACGGTATATAAACAACTCGCACATGTGTTTGGTGCGCATGCGTGTACAGCAGAGAACCGGCAGAAAGGAGAGTTTTCTGTAGCGCTCTGCAGCAAGCGAACAGAATGTTGCAGCAGGCAAACTAATTAAATTTTTTAAATTCCGATTATTAACTTATCTGAATCGATTCGGAATCGTTCTGGAGAGAATCGCGATGCATCGAAGAATCGATTATTATTCCCACCCCTAGTGTGTGTGTGAGTGTGTGTGTGTGTGTGTGTGTGTGTGTGTGTGTGTGTGTGTGTGCGAGTGTTTGTGTGTGTGTGTGTGTGTGTGTGTGTGTGTGTGTGTGTGTGTGTGTGTGTGTGTGTGTGTGTGTGTGTGTCTATATGCATCTCTTGGTGTGCAGCCTACTCGTCTCTGTAATGACAGCCTTCAGTCTCTTGCCCGGTGGTTGGGTTTCTGCCCTGGACCCGGGCCTGCAGCCAGACCCCGGGGTCCAGAGGATCTGGCTTCCAGCTGGGCAGCCGGCCCCTCGTGGCCCCGGAACGCCTAAACACACGCAGTAGGAATGCATTCCCAGGAAAGTGACTAACGTGAAATGTGTTGTTATTGACAACCGAGACGAGCTGATGTCTGGAGGCTGACGGTCCGACAGAACCTCCGAGGTGTTAGTGATCAGGACCAGGGAACCCGGACCCGTGGACCCCACCTCCCGGGGGTTGTCTCCCCCTGGTGGTGAGGCGGCGACATGACAACAACATGATGCCCGTCAGGTTTATTTCTAGTCTGCAGGGAGGTCAGCTTCAGCACCTGGGATCTGACCTCTAAGCAGATATCTAGAACATATTGATCTACAGAATGTTCTTCTGGATATCAGAGAGTCCAACACACATGAATGGTAAAATGTGTTTCTGATGTGTTCTTTTAGATTAGGAATAATGAAATGATGTCATCAGATATGCAACATATATCCAGTAAATGTTAAAACGACCACGTATACTTTTCAAGGATTTGAAGATATCTTTACTTTAATTTTGACGAGTACAATCAAAGTTGTAGATATGTTGAAATACAATTTGTACGAAGAATGTTATTGTGGATATCTGTAATTATTGCTGACGTTGTAGAGCAGGAGTAATGCTATGAGGATATCTAACATTACACATCGGGCTGTGGGTCCATTCAATGTTAAAAGCATACGCGTAAACAGAGACCTTTGACCTTGCACTCCTGCGTGTCAGGAGCAGGATGGACTCCGGGGAACACCACAGTGTTACTGCGTATGATGTGGTGACTGTAATACTGCACATTATTGTCATCATGTATTTGAAGAACGTGTTGGAGATGGCGTGAAGAGATACAGAAGTAAAGATCACAGAGATTTTATGAAAGATCATATTTGCTCATTGACAGCCAAAACAAAACATCATTTGAACCGATAAACTGGTCGGCTGAGCAATAAAATAGACATTTATTTATTAAGACATCAATAAATAAATGAGGCATTCTGTGCTTCATGTGGTGGAAGTTCAAAAGGGTGAAGGATGAATGTTGGGAGCA
The DNA here is from genome assembly GCA_002895965.2 of Coryphaenoides rupestris. Taxonomy (NCBI): domain Eukaryota; kingdom Metazoa; phylum Chordata; class Actinopteri; order Gadiformes; family Macrouridae; genus Coryphaenoides; species Coryphaenoides rupestris. The sequence continues at coordinate 97,723 of PIJE02001472.1, forward strand.
GAGGAGGACCAGAGGAGGAGAGGAGGAGGAACAACAGACCTCCTCCTCGTCACTCGTACTTGCAGAAGTGTTTCAGCGCCTCAGGAAGCTCCAGCCGGTCCAAAGCCATGCGGTGAACGATGCTCCTCTGGATCTCCTTCCTGCACAGAGTCTGCAGAGAGGAGACTGGAGAGGAGGAGAGGAGGAGGAGAGGAGGAGAGGAGGAGGAGAGGAGGTGGAGGAGGAGGAGGAGAAGAGACACATCAACACCAGGAGAGGGACTGCAGCTAACGACCATCTCATGCATTTTAATGATCATTGATCTGAGTTCAGATACATGATGTCATCAAGGAGCAGGTAGGCTGCAGCTGGAACTCCACCTGCATGATGACACACTTACAGCCGTACTCCACCTGCACGATGACACACTTACAGCCGTACTCCACCTGCACGATGACACACTTACAGCCGTACTCCACCTGAACGATGACACACTTACAGCCGTACTCCACCTGCACGATGACACACTTACAGCCGTACTCCACCTGCACGATGACACACTTACAGCCGTACTCCACCTGCACGATGACACACTTACAGCCGTACTCCACCTGAACGATGACACACTTACAGCCGTACTCCACCTGCACGATGACACACTTACAGCCGTACTCCACCTGCACGATGACACACTTACAGCCGTACTCCACCTGCACGATGACACACTTACAGCCGTACTCCACCTGCACGATGACACACTTACAGCCGTACTCCACCTGAACGATGACACACTTACAGCCGTACTCCACCTGCACGATGACACACTTACAGCCGTACTCCACCTGAACGATGACACACTTACAGCCGTACTCCACCTGCACGATGCGGACACACTTGGTGGCGGCGAAGACATCCACCACGGCGTACATCGGCCGGTGGGCGGGGATGCCCCGGGCCGACGCCCCCATGTCCTCGCCGTTGATTATGATGTGCATGTCTGCCTGGCCCCGCCCCCTGGGCACGTACAGCACCCCGATGCGGCTCCTCCGGGCGGTGGGCGGCAGGGCGTGGCTCTTGTACAGGTCGTCCAGGATGTGGCTGAAGCGGCCCGGACGGCTGCGTCCCACCAACTTTTCCCTGGGGATGCGGAAGTCTCCGATGTGCAGGTGGGAGTCGGTGAAGAACCTCTGAGGCTTGCTGCTGGTCTCCTCCCGCCTCGCCCGGGCCAGGGCCTCCTCTTCCTCCTCGCCCGGCCTCCTCCCCAGCCTCCTGCCTCCCTCTCTGGTCTCCCCCTCAGCCTCACCCTCCTCCCCCTCAGCCTCACCCCCCTCCCCCTCGGCCGCTACCTGCTCGGGGACCTTGTTGTGGTTGCGGGTGATAGCGAAGATCCAGCTGTCTCCCAGCTCCATCATGTCGGGCAGCGAGTACTCGGGGACGACCTCCAGGCCCGCGGGGTCGTGGGCCGTCAGCCCCACGCGGAGGTGACCGCACCAACCCGGCTCCTTCTCCTCGATCTCGATGAGGAAGATCTCCCCGGGCTTCAGCGGCAGCTTGCTGAAGCACAGCCCGTTGGCAAAGCTCTCCACGCGGGTGGCCTGCGTGCCGGTGTAGTCCAGCTGCAGGTTGGTCCCGTGGACCGGGTGGAACTCCAGGAACCGGTCTGAGCAACACTCCATTGTGAGGAACCGGGTCCAGGATCAGGGAAGTCACAATGAGCAGGAAGGTCTGTCCGCTGAGCTCCAGTCAGGAGGTCGTCTTATAGCACACAGTCTTGTAACTACTACTCTCATTCCTGGGACATTCCTGCAGAGGTTCTCGTGAGACGGTGGTCTGCTGTAAGTTCTAGTTCCTGGTTCTTCATGGTTCGGTGTCTACACACACACACACACACACACACGTGGTGGGCTGCAGCTCAGAGAGCGTGGAGTGTGTTGGTCGACACACCAGCTGTCTGCTGGAGGTTATTTCTGTACGCGAGTCAACACATGGTGGGGGGGGTAGGGTAGCGGTGGGGGTAGGGGTGAGGGACTGGGTCAGACCACTGGAACTGGGTTAGACCACTGGGACTGGGTTAGACCACGATTCACACACACACACCACATTATGTCTTTCTGAGGTATTGGGATCAGGGAAGGAGAGCGAGAGAGAGAGGATAGAGAGAGTATGGGTGTCAATGTGACGGGGCTGACAGAGGACAGGTGTGATTCCTTTTAAGTTTGCAACGTTACCTTCTGTTGATCTCTCTCTCTCTCTCTCTCTCTCTCCCTCTCTCTCTTGCTCTCTCCCTCTCTCTCTCGACTGGTTCCTGATGGGGGCCCCAGGGCCCCTATGGCCGCTCTGTATGGGTGCATATTAAATATAAGAATATTAAATGCAGATACAATTGTGAAAAGTCACACAAACAGAATGAAGAGAAATGTGTCTCATTTCTATCTGCTACGTCACTAGTGGACTGTGGACAAAACCAAGAGACAATAAAACAACTGGACAGATAAATAACATCTTGTTAACCCAGGTGGGGGTCTCACTTGTCCCACCTGGCCGGGGTCGGTCCGAGGTGTATGTGTGTGTGTGTGTGTGTGTACCTGTACCACTCCAGGCCCTGGTCGTAGAAGCGGTCGAAGAAGTGCGGCTCCGCTCCGAGCGCCCTGATCTTGGGGTGAACCCGGAGGAACTCCAGCAGCGCCCGGGTTCCTCCCTTCTTCACCCCGATGATGATGGCCTGGGGCACCTTCTGGCTCCCGAAGCTGCTGGACTCCGACAGGTTGCTCCTCCTGGGCGACGGGTCGGTACCGGGCGGCGGGTCGGTACCGGGCCGAGGGAGAGACTCACAGGAGCCGCCGAGGCAGTAGAGGAGGTAGGACAGGAGCACCAGGCTGCTGAGGAGGGCCGAAAGCTTTGACTGCTGCACCCGGGGTGGAGTCCACACGACACCGCAGCTCTCCATCCACTACATCCCAGGAGCCTGGAGCCTGGGGGGCTGGAGCCTGGAGCCTAGGGGCTGGAGCCTGGGGGGCTGGAGCTGGAGCCTGGGGGCTGGAGCCTGGGGGCTGGAGCCTGGGGGACTGGAGCCTGGGGGCTGGAGCCTGGGGGGCTGGAGCCTGGAGCCTGGGGGCTGGAGCCTGGGGGGCTGGAGCCTGGGGAGCCTGGGGGGCTGGAGCCTGGGGGCTGGAGCCTGGGGGGCTGGAGCCTGGGGGCTGGAGCCTGGGGGACTGGAGCCTGGGGGGCTGGGGCTGGAGCCTGGGGGGCTGGAGGGCTGGAGCCTGGAGCCTGGGGGGCTGGAGCCTGGGGGGCTGGAGCCTGGAGCCTGGGGGGCTGGAGCCTGGGGGCTGGAGCCTGGGGGGCTGGAGCCTGGGGGGCTGGAGCCTGGGGGCTGGAGCCTGGGGGCTGGAGCCTGGGGGGCTGGAGCCTGGAGCCTGGGGGCTGGAGCTGGGCGGGCTGGAGCCTGGGGGGCTGGGGCTGGAGCCTGGGGGCTGGAGCCTGGGGGGCTGGAGCCTGGAGCCTGGGGGGCTGGGGCTGGAGCCTTGGGGGCTGGAGCCTGGAGCCTGGGGGGCTGGGGGGGGGCTGGAGCCTGGGGGGCTGGGAGCCTGGGGGGCTGGAGCCTGGGGGCTGGAGCCTGGAGCCTGGGGGGCTGGAGCCTGGAGCCTGGGGGCTGGAGCCTGGGGGCTGGAGCCTGGAGGCCTGGGGGGCGGCTGGAGCCTGGGGGGCTGGAGCCTGGGGGGCTGGAGCCTGGGGGCTGGAGCCTGGGGGGCTGGAGCCTGGGGGCTGGAGCCTGGGGGCTGGAGCTGGAGCCTGGGGGGCTGGAGCCTGGAGCCTCACGGCCTCGGGTCAGAAGCCACCGTCACCCCATGGGACGTGATGACGTCACATCTGCTTGGAGAGTCCACTCCGCATGCTTCTTGGCAATTGCAAAAAATATATAAAATCACTTAAATAAACCTTAAATAAACGTGTCATCAAAGTGTTCATAAAACCAGCGGGGAGGAAATGATTCACAAAAGTTCTCTTGAAACTGCAGACGATCCGCTGGTCTGGTCGGGGAGAGACACGCCCCCTTCGCTCTGGTTCCGAATCCACGCCCCCCTCGCAGAGAATCCACGCCCACCTCGCCACTGTGTGGTGGTTGTGTGTGTGTGTGTGTGTGTGTGTGTGTGTGTGTGTGTGTGTGTGTGTGTGTGTAAGAACTTTAATAGTCACATACGCATACAGGATATGCAGTGAAATGAAAAAGTGGCGATGCTCAGCAGAATGTGCAACAGAACAATACAAATAACCAAAGAATCAAATATCCACACTATTTACAGTCTTTACAGCACAAGGAGCAGGGTTTTTTGGGAATATAATTCCAATTGTATTGGAATATAATAATCATAGTAGTCATATCAATAAGGCATATCAAAAACAGGGCAATATTAACATTTACATTTACATTTAGTGCATTTATCAGACGCTTTTATCCAAAGCGACTTACAAAGAGTACATTTGTTGAAGGAGAGCTGGCGAGCGACTCGGCCGTCCTGACATGAGCCGGGAGCTCGTTCCACCACTGCGGAGCCAGAACCGTGAAGAGTTGGGACTTGGAAGAGCGATGTTTGGCTATTTTTAGTGAAGGCGGTACCAGTCGTTTGGCAGAAGTTGCCGAGCGGAGTGCTCGGGCTGGGGCGTAGGGTCGGACTAATTTTTGGAGGTAGGTAGGGGCGGTTCCGTTGACAGCCATGAAAGTCAGTACCAGTGTCTTGAATCGAATGCGAGCGATTACCGGGAGGCAGTGGAGGTTGCGGAAGAGGGGGGTTATATAAAAAATATAAAAAATATAAAAAATATAATATATAAATAAAAATAAAAAAGTTGTATCAAGTTGTGTACATGGGAGGGGCAGTGGGGGGCCCTGGTGAGGTCAGAGTTCACAGTCCTGCAGGGTGGTGAGGATCCTTCATGACCCTGCAGGCTCTGGTTCCACACCTCCTGGAGTACAGTTCCTGCAGGATGGTGAGGATCCTTCATGATCCTGCAGGCTCTGGTTCCACACCTCCTGGAGTACAGGTCCTGCAAGGTGGTGAGGATCCTTTATGACCCCGCAGGCCCTGGTTCCTGCAGGGTGGGGAGTGTAGTACCAATCGTGCCCTCAGCCAAACACACCACCCTCTGCAGAGCCCTCCTGTCCTGAGAGGAGCTGTTGCTGAATTAGGCAGTGATGCTTCCTGTCAGGATGCTCTCCACCGCACCAGCGTAGAAGATCTGAAGGATCCTCCGGGAGACTCTTCCTCAGCTGCCTGAGGTGGTAGAGGCGTTGCTTCACCTTCCTCACCAGAGTGTCGATGTGTGTAGTCCAAGTCAGATCCTCTGTGATGTGGACTCCCAGGGACCCAAAGCTGCTCACCTTCTCCACATCAGTCCCATTAATCCCCCGCGGTGTGGAAGTCCTCTGATGTTGTGTCCTCCTAAAGTCCACAATCTGCTCCTTAGTTTTGGAGACATTCAGCATGAGGCTGTCGTCCTGGCACCAGAGTGACAAGTTAGCAGTGTGTGTGTGTGTGTGTGTGTGTGTGTGTGTGTGTGTGTGTGTGTGTGTGTGTGTGTGTTTGTGTGTGTGTGTGTGTGTGAGTGTTTGTGTGTGTGTGTGTGTGTGTGTGTCTGTGTGTGTGTGAGTATTTGTGTGTGTGTGTGTGAGTGTTTGTGTGTGCGTGTGCGAGTGTGAGCGTGTGTGTGTGTGTGCGAGTGTTTGTGTGTGTGTGTGTGTGTGTTTGTGTGTGTGTGTGTGTGTGTGTGAGTGTTTGTGTGTGCGTGTGCGTTAGGGGTGGGAATCTCTTGGCGCCTCACGATTCGATTCGATTCCGATTCAGAGGTCAACGATTCGATTCTAAACCGATTATCGATGCATCTCGATGCATCTTGATGCAACTATTTTTTTATGTACATTTCCATGCGTGATTTAAAAAAATATGTAAATACTTTGCTACTCAGAGGCCACCAGGGGCGCACTATCAAGGAAGCGCAAGAGCGAGACAGACAGTTCGCGCCAGGTAACGAGAGCGAGACAGACAGTTCGCGCCAGGTAACGAGAGCAAAACACGAGAGTGAGACAGATAGTAGGAGAGCGAGACAGATAGTAGGAGAGCGAGACAGTTTGCGCCAAGAAAGTGTTCATGCGCACACCCTCATTATGGACCGACGAAGAGGACTTCGGTGGTTTTAGTACGCAGGAGGAAGACGATGACACGGGGTAATGGCTGACTTTTGTGGTATAACGGGCTTGTTGTTTTGATACAGTAAACGGCTGCGTTACTGCACCTTTACTGCTGTGTTGGCACTTTTGGGAAAAGATGCTGGTTATGTTTTTAAGCAGCCGTGTTACTGCACCTTTACTGCCGTGTTACAGGCAAGCACTTTTAAAAACGAATTAAATTTTGCCATTTAACATTTGTGCCTCGTCAAGTGCTGTAAGCTTTGTTTTTTGTTATACTGCACTACTACTATGACTACAGGACGTGCGCTGGGAGCGCACCGTTGTATTATTTGTGTACTGCACGAATGCTGTTCGTCATGTCAAAGATGTGAAAGTTTGATTGAAAGATTTATTGTGTTTCCCAAATGTTAATAAATGGGACGCTTTGCGTTACCAAACAGTCATCTCTGTCCCGACAATCCCCTCCGTGGTAGCAGGAACCCTTATATACGGCAATTAAACATTAAAACACCTGCGGCTTATAGTCGGGGTGCGGCTTATATATGGAACAATCTGTATTTTCCCTCAAATTTAGCTGGTGCGGCTTATATTCAGATGCGTCTTATAGTCCGGAAATGACGGTATATAAACAACTCGCACATGTGTTTGGTGCGCATGCGTGTACAGCAGAGAACCGGCAGAAAGGAGAGTTTTCTGTAGCGCTCTGCAGCAAGCCAACAGAATGTTGCAGCAGGCAAACTAATTAAAAATTTTAAATTCCGATTATTAACTTATCTGAATCGATTCGGAATCGTTCTGGAGAGAATCGCGATGCATCGAAGAATCGATTATTATTCCCACCCCTAGTGTGTGTGTGAGTGTGTGTGTGTGTGTGTGTGTGTGAGAGTGTTTGTGTGTGTGTGTGTGCGAGTGTTTGTGTGTGTGCGAGTGTGTGTGTGTGTGTGTGTGAGTGTGTGTGTGTGTGTGTGTGTGTGTGTGTGTGTGTGTGTCTATATGCATCTCTTGGTGTGCAGCCTACTCGTCTCTGTAATGACAGCCTTCAGTCTCTTGCCCGGTGGTTGGGTTTCTGCCCTGGACCCGGGCCTGCAGCCAGACCCCGGGGTCCAGAGGATCTGGCTTCCAGCTGGGCAGCCGCCCCCCCGGCCCCTCGTGGCCCCGGAACGCCTAAACACACGCAGTAGGAATGCATTCCCAGGAAAGGTGACTAACGTGAAATGTGTTGTTATTGACAACCGAGACGAGCTGATGTCTGGAGGCTGACGGTCCGACAGAACCTCCGAGGTGTTAGTGATCAGGACCAGGGAACCCGGACCCGTGGACCCCACCTCCCGGGGGTTGTCTCCCCCTGGTGGTGAGGCGGCGACATGACAACAACATGATGCCCGTCAGGTTTATTTCTAGTCTGCAGGGAGGTCAGCTTCAGCACCTGGGATCTGACCTCTAAGCAGATATCTAGAACATATTGATCTAACAGAATGTTCTTCTGGATATCAGAGAGTCCAACACACATGAATGGTAAAATGTGTTTCTGATGTGTTCTTTTAGATTAGGAATAATGAAATGATGTCATCAGATATGCAACATATATCCAGTAAATGTTAAAACGACCACGTATACTTTTCAAGGATTTGAAGATATCTTTACTTTAATTTTGACGAGTACAATCAAAGTTGTAGATATGTTGAAATACAATTTGTACGAAGAATGTTATTGTGGATATCTGTAATTATTGCTGACGTTGTAGAGCAGGAGTAATGCTATGAGGATATCTAACATTACACATCGGGCTGTGGGTCCATTCAATGTTAAAAGCATACGCGTAAACAGAGACCTTTGACCTTGCACTCCTGCGTGTCAGGAGCAGGATGGACTCCGGGGAACACCACAGTGTTACTGCGTATGATGTGGTGACTGTAATACTGCACATTATTGTCATCATGTATTTGAAGAACGTGTTGGAGATGGCGTGAAGAGATACAGAAGTAAAGATCACAGAGATTTTATGAAAGATCATATTTGCTCATTGACAGCCAAAACAAAACATCATTTGAACCGATAAACTGGTCGGCTGAGCAATAAAATAGACATTTATTTATTAAGACATCAATAAATAAATGAGGCATTCTGTGCTTCATGTGGTGGAAGTTCAAAAGGGTGAAGGATGAATGTTGGGAAGCAGAGGAGGACCAGAGGAGGAGAGGAGGAGGAACAACAGACCTCCTCCTCGTCACTCGTACTTGCAGAAGTGTTTCAGCGCCTCAGGAGCTCCAGCCGGTCCAAAGCCATGCGGTGAACGATGCTCCTCTGATCTCCTTCCTGCACAGAGTCTGCAGAGAGGAGACTGGAGAGGAGGAGAGGAGGAGGAGAGGAGGAGAGGAGGAGGAGAGGAGGTGGAGGAGGAGGAGGAGAAGAGACACATCAACACCAGGAGAGGGACTGCAGCTAACGACCATCTCATGCATTTAATGATCATTGATCTGAGTTCAGATACATGATGTCATCAAGGAGCAGGTAGGCTGCAGCTGGAACTCCACCTGCATGATGACACACTTACAGCCGTACTCCACCTGCATGATGACACACTTACAGCCGTACTCCACCTGCACGATGACACACTTACAGCCGTACTCCACCTGAACGATGACACACTTACAGCCGTACTCCACCTGAACGATGACACACTTACAGCCGTACTCCACCTGCACGATGACACACTTACAGCCGTACTCCACCTGAACGATGACACACTTACAGCCGTACTCCACCTGCACGATGACACACTTACAGCCGTACTCCACCTGCACGATGACACACTTACAGCCGTACTCCACCTGCACGATGACACACTTACAGCCGTACTCCACCTGCACGATGACACACTTACAGCCGTACTCCACCTGAACGATGACACACTTACAGCCGTACTCCCACCTGCACGATGACACACTTACAGCCATACTCCACCTGAACGATGACACACTTACAGCCGTACTCCACCTGCACGATGACACACTTACAGCCGTACTCCACCTGAACGATGACACACTTACAGCCGTACTCCACCTGCACGATGCGGACACACTTGGTGGCGGCGAAGACATCCACCACGGCGTACATCGGCCGGTGGGCGGGGATGCCCGGCCGACGCCCCCATGTCCTCGCCGTTGATTATGATGTGCATGTCTGCCTGGCCCCGCCCCCTGGGCACGTACAGCACCCCGATGCGGCTCCTCCGGGCGGTGGGCGGCAGGGCGTGGCTCTTGTACAGGTCGTCCAGGATGTGGCTGAAGCGGCCCGGACGGCTGCGTCCCACCAACTTTTCCCTGGGGATGCGGAAGTCTCCGATGTGCAGGTGGGAGTCGGTGAAGAACCTCTGAGGCTTGCTGCTGGTCTCCTCCCGCCTCGCCCGGGCCAGGGCCTCCTCTTCCTCCTCGCCCGGCCTCCTCCCCAGCCTCCTGCCTCCCTCTCTGGTCTCCCCCTCAGCCTCACCCTCCTCCCCCTCAGCCTCACCCCCCTCCCCCTCGGCCGCTACCTGCTCGGGACCTTGTTGTGGTTGCGGGTGATAGCGAAGATCCAGCTGTCTCCCAGCTCCATCATGTCGGGCAGCGAGTACTCGGGGACGACCTCCAGGCCCGCGGGGTCGTGGCCGTCAGCCCCACGCGGAGGTGACCGCACCAACCCGGCTCCTTCTCCTCGATCTCGATGAGGAAGATCTCCCCGGGCTTCAGCGGCAAGCTTGCTGAAGCACAGCCCGTTGGCAAAGCTCTCCACGCGGGTGGCCTGCGTGCCGGTGTAGTCCAGCTGCAGGTTGGTCCCGTGGACCGGGTGGAACTCCAGGAACCGGTCTGAGCAACACTCCATTGTGAGGAACCGGGTCCAGGATCAGGGAAGTCACAATGAGCAGGAAGGTCTGTCCGCTGAGCTCCAGTCAGGAGGTCGTCTTATAGCACACAGTCTTGTAACTACTACTCTCATTCCTGGGACATTCCTGCAGAGGTTCTCGTGAGACGGTGGTCTGCTGTAAGTTCTAGTTCCTGGTTCTTCATGGTTCGGTGTCTACACACACACACACACACACACACGTGGTGGGGCTGCAGCTCAGAGAGCGTGGAGTGTGTTGGTCGACACACCAGCTGTTGCTGGAGGTTATTTCTGTACGCGAGTCAACACATGGTGGGGGGGGTAGGGTAGCGGTGGGGTAGGGGTGAGGGACTGGGTCATGACCCACTGGAACTGGGTTAGACCACTGGGACTGGGTATAGACCACTGGGATTGGGTTAGACCACTGGGATTGGGTTAGGACCACTGGGGTGGCCAAACCACTGGCTAAAGGACACTGCCTAATGTCCCAGGCTAAAGGTGTGGAGGTGTCCCTGAGCCAAGACAGCCCACCTAACCATCACCTGCTCCTCCTAGCTAAGGTGGAGGTGGTCCCTGAGCCAAGACACCAACTAAACCCTACCTGCTCCTCCTAGGCTAAGTGTTGAGTGGTCCCTGAGCAAGACCATCCACCTAACCTACGCTGCTCCTCCTAGTTTAAGTGTGAGGTGATTAGTGAGTTGGTAACGGTTTTTATGCACACCTGAACGGTGTCATAGTATGGTCATCATTTTTATGAACATAAAAATGTAGAGGGAATAGAAAGAAGGAATGAGTGAAAATGTGAAAATATTAAGGGGCTAAATTGGCAGTGCAACAATCCTGTCCCAACCTGTCTTTGGTCGATCATTTCAGGTGGGATTCTCCTAGCCTACCTCTCCCTCCCCCTACACCACCCCTGCCACCCACCCCTGTCAGCCTTACCTGCTCCGCCACTCTCTCCTCTGAAGAAGTCAACAGGCTTGTTGCATCCAACCACACCACCACCTGCCCCCTTGACCCAATTCCATCCTCCCTTCTCCAAGACATTTTGGGTGACATCCTCCCCTTCCTCACCACCCTAATAAACACGTCCCTCAATTCAGTTTCCAACCGCCTTCAAGACTGCCAGAATCAAGCCACTCCTCAAGAAACCCACCCTTGCCATTCATCACAGACATCCGGAACTATAGCCATGTATCCATCCTTTCATTCCTCTCCAAAACTATACTCTCTCTATAAAAACAACCTGCTCCACCCTCATCAGTCAGGCTTCAAAGCGGCACACTCCACGGAGACGGCCCTGCTCGTGGTAACCGAGTCCCTCCGTGTCCCCAGAGGCTCATCCCTCTCATCTGTGCTCTCATTCTTGACTTGTCTGCCACATTCGACACAGTCAACCACCAGATCCTCCTCTCTTCTCTGGCAAAGCTTGGCATTGCTTCATCTGCGTTTTTGGTTCACTTCCTACCTGACAGATCGCACCCATTCGGTCACATGGAATGGCTCCCTATCCAGACCCTGCATCCTTGACACCGGAGTCCCCCAAGGCTCAGTACTAGGATCCCTTCTGTTCTATTTACACACTACATCTCTCGGCTCTGTAATTACATCCCATGGCTTCTGCTATCAGATGACACCCAACTGTTCCTTTCCTTCCCCCCCTCTGACACCCAAATTGCAACACGCATCTCTAAATGCCTGGCTTGCCCAACGCTCCCATTGCAGTGTTGCAGGTGTGGACTCAAAAAACATTGATAATAACAAACATTTTACATTTCTTCTCAAAATGAGAACAAATAAACTGCATTTGTTTTGCCATTTATTCAATGCCTTCAATCTGTATATATAAAATGCAATCATTATCCCTGAAAAACACAATGTTTTATGAAGAGACCCAAGCCAGTTAAATGAATAACCATGAAAGAGATTACATTGTGACAATTGGACAGTCTCAAAGTCTCTTTTGATTGTATGCTCAAATTTAATTGTATGCTTTTTTTTGTCAGCCTCACTTGGAATTTACTAAGTCTGCTAAAGGACTAAATGTGAATGGAAATAGAAATCAGTCAACGACAAGAGGCTGACTGACACCCCAATATTCCCTATATTCCCTTGCATAAAGTTGAGCTTGAGCTTTATTGTAAGGAGCAGGTACAATTCCAGCGGCAGCAGGATCACAACCCAGCAGTTTTAGATGTTTCTATAGTCAAGCTAAAGCTACATCAAGCTAAATAGACAAACAGTGTGTCTACAGTGAACTGAAAGCACAATGAATGCTCCCTGTTCATCCATCCATCCATCCATTCGCGTCCGCTTATCCGGGTTCGGGTCGCGGTGGCAGCCGGCTAAGCAGGGCCCCCCAGGCTTCCTTCTCCCCAGCCACACTCTCTAGTTCCTCCTGGGGGATCCCGAGGCGTTCCCAGGCCAGACGAGATATATAATCTCTCCAGCGGGTTCTGGGTCTGCCCCGGGGTCTCCTCCCAGTTGGACGTGCCCGGAAAACCTCCAAAGGGAGGCGCCCGGGGGGCATCCTAATCAGATGCCCGAACCACCTCAGCTGACTCCTTTCGATGCGGAGGAGCAGCGGCTCTACTCCGAGCTCCCTCCGGATGTCTGAGCTCCTCACCCTATCTCTAAGGCTGAGCCCAGCCACCCTGCGGAGGAAACTCATTTCGGCCGCTTGTATCCGCGATCTCATTCTTTCGGTCACTACCCAAAGCTCGTGACCATAGGTGAGGGTTGGAACGTAGATGGACCAGTAAATCGAAAGCTTCGCCTTCCGGCTCAGCTCCCTCTTCACCACAACGGACCGGTACAGCGCCCGCATCACTGCAGACGCTGCACCGATCCGTCTGTCCATCTCCCGCTCCATTTTGCCCTCACTCGTGAACAAGACCCCGAGATACTTGAACTCCTTCGCTTGGGGCAGCAACTCACTCCCAACCCGGAGGGAACACTCCACCGTTTTCCGGCAGAGAACCATGGCCTCAGACTTGGAGGTGCTGACTCTCATCCCGACCGCTTCACACTCGGCTGCAAACCGCTCCAGTGCATGCTGGAGGTCACGGTCTGATGTAGCCAACAGAACCACATCATCTGCAAAGAGCAGAGATGCAATTCTGAGGTCCCCAAACCGGACACTCTCCTCACCTCGGCTGCGCCTTGAGATTCTGTCCATGAAGATCACGAACAGAACCGGTGACAAGGGGCAACCTTGGCGGAGTCCAACACCCACTGAGAACATGCTTGACTTTGTGCCGAGAATACGGACGCAGCTCGCACTTTGTTCGTACAAGGACCGAATGGCACGTACCAACGGCCCCGGTACCCCATACTCCCGTAGTACCCCCCACATGATTCCCCGGGGGACACGGTCATAGGCCTTCTCCAAGTCCACAAAGTACATGTAGACTGGATGTGCAAACTCCCATGCGCCCCCCAACAACCCTGCGAGGGTAAAGAGCTGGTCCACTGTTCCACGGCCAGGACGGAAACCGCATTGTTCCTCCTGGAGCCTCCTTTCCAGCACCCTGGAATAAACTTTCCCGGGGAGGCTGAGCAGTGTGATACCCCGATAGTTGGAGCACACCCTCCGGTCCCCTTTCTTGAAAATGGGGACCACCACCCCGGTCTGCCACTCCACAGGTACTGTCCCCGACCTCCACGCTACATTGACTAGGCGTGTCAGCCACGACAGCCCGACAATGTCCAGAGCCTTCAGCATCTCAGGGCGAATCTCATCCACACCTGGCGCCTTGCCACTGAAGAGCTTTTTGACTACTTCAGCGACCTCTACCAAGGATATGGGTGAGACTTCCCCCGAGTCTTCAGACTCTGCCTCTTCCCCCCGAGGACGTACTGGTCGGGTTCAGGAGCTCCTCAAAGTGTTCTTTCCACCGCCCGACAATATCCTCAGTCTGGGTCAGCAGTTCTCCTTCCCGACTGAGCACAGCCTGAGCCAAGCCCTGCTTTCCCTTCCTGAGTCGCCGGACAGTTTGCCAGAACCTCCTTGAGGCCAACCGAAAGTCCTGCTCCATGGCCTCCCCGAACTCCTCCCACACCCGGGTTTTTGCTTCAGCAACCGCTGAAGCTGCGGTCCTTTTGGCCTCCCGGTACCTGTCTGCTGTTTCAGGAGACCCCTGGGCCAACCAGGCCCAAAAGGCCTCCTTCTTCAGCCTGACGGCTTCCTTCACCGCTGGTGTCCACCAACGGGTTCTTGGGTTGCCGCCACGACAGGCACCGACAGCCTTTTGACCACAGCTACGAGCTGCAGCCTCTACAATGGAGGCTCTGAACATGGCCCACTCAGGTTCCATGTCCCCAACCTCCCCCGGGATGCACGAGAAGTTCTTCCGGAGGTGGGAGTTAAAGACCCTACGGACAGGGGCTTCCACCAGACGTTCCCAGTTCACCCTCACTACACGTTTGGGTTTACCAGGTCTGTCTGGCAGCCTCCCGCGCCATCTGATCCAACTCACCACCAGGTGGTGATCAGTTGACAGCTCTGCTCCTCTCTTCACCCGAGTGTCCAAAACATGCGGCCGCAGATCTGCTGATACGATTACAAAGTCGATCAGCGACCTTTGGCCTAAGGTGGTCCGGTACCAGGTACACTTGTGGACCACCCTATGTTCGAACATGGTGTTTGTTATGGCCAGTCCATGACTAGCACAGAAGTCCAATAACAAAACACCACTCTGGTTCAGATCGGGCAGGCCGTTCATCCCAATCACTCCCCTCCAGGTTTCTCCATCATTGCCCACGTGTGCGTTGAAGTCCCCCAGTAGAACTATGGAGTCCCCGGATGGAACCCTTTCCAGGATGCCACCCAAGGACTCCAAGAAGGCCGGATACTCTGAGCTGCTGTTTGGCGCGTAAGCACACACAACAGTCAGAGCCTTCCCCCCAGCGACTTGTAGTCGCATGGAGGCGACCCTCTCGTCCACCGGAGAGAACTCCAACACAGCAGCGCTCAGCCGGGGACTTGTGAGTATCCCCACACCCGCCTGGCGCCTCACACCCTGGGCAACTCCGGAGAAGTAGAGGGTCCAGCCCCTCTCCAGGAGTTTGGTTCCAGACCCGGTGCTGTGCGTGGAGGTGAGCCCAACCATATCTAGTTGGTACCGCTCCACCTCCCGCACCAGCTCCGGCTCCTTCCCCGCCAGTGAGGTGACGTTCCACGTCCCTAGAACCAGTCGGCGATGACGGGGATCCGCACGCCCAGGACCCCGCTTTTGCCTACCGCCCGGTATACAATGCACCCGACCCCAATGACTCTCCCTGCAGGTGGTGAGCCCACAGGGAGGTGACTCCACGTTGTCTTTTCGGGCTTGGCCCGGCCGGGCCCCGTGGATCCAGGTCCGGCCACCAGACGCTCGCCGACGAGCTCCCCTCCCGGGTCTGGCTCCAGAAGGGTGCCCCGGTTTCCCTTGTCCGGGCGAGGTGACTGTTCTTTCCGGGAGTCTTTTCATGGGGTCTTTGAATCGCTCTTAGTCTGGCCCCTCCCCTGAGACCACTTTGCCTTGGGAGACCCTACCAGGGGCTAATGCCCCGGACAACACAGCTCCCAGGGTCACGGGGGCGCCCAAACCCCCCCACCACGATAAGGTGGCGATTCTTTGGGGGGGCCCCTGTCCCTGTTCATTTAGCTGCTAAATAATCTGTACATTCATAAAGCCGATTGACTCGTTGCTTGTCGGCGACGCTCATCTCTGTGGCACCTCCGAGCTCTTCAATGGGTATAAATAAGGGAAAAATGGTCGCCAGAACTCCATTGCTTTTTGAAAATGCATAACTGTAACAGAACAATATGATGAATTAACATACTTGCTCATCTGTGATTAGGGAAGATAAATCATGCTTTGACACACACACACACCTGCTGTATTGCATGACAGAATGATAGTCATAATCAGTTTTGAGGTTGTTTGTGGCAACTTTATCAAAGTTTCGTTCATATCCTATAGAGAGAGAGAGAGAGACATACAATTAAAGACTGGGATCACCACAATAAACAAAGACTTCTAGGCAAATTGTTAATCATCATTACATTTCTCAATCATGAAACAAAACTCAAATAATGAATTTAATCTTTGTTTAAAGATATCCACCAAGCTCTCACTGCGTTCATAAGGTAAAGGTAACATTTTGAGTTAGTGGACCTGGCAGAATGTTTTCATAGATGATCTTGACATAACCGTCTCGGTCGGAGCGGTTCTGCTCGTGATGGAAGCCCAGGGCGTGGAGAACCTCATGCTGGATCACTTGTAGGTAACCACATCCCGCCCCAATAGAGATCAATTGCTCCCCTCCCTGGAAACCTACATAAGACCAGCACCTGTGACACACACACACACACACACACACACATACAACAGCAAAGGGGATAAGTACATTGTACGAATACAGTACTGTACATATCGTAGGCAGTGTACACAACGGTGTGATTTGCATGTTTACGTGTGTGTGCTTGGGTGAGTGTGTAGCTGTGGTATACCCTTCCAAATATACGATCTTCAGATAATCGGTATGTTTGCGACGCAGTTTGACAAAGCGAATGCAGGTATCATATTCGAAGGACCTCAGGACGCTCATAATAAACTGTACAGAACCTGGTGCTGTAGGCAGACAGAAAGTGGACAGAAGGTGGCGCTCAGGACACCGTGTCACAAATGTGAAGCTGATCACTAATTGTTGTCTCTGTGACCTTCATCGATGACCATATACTATAACATATCATCACATAATTTTATTTTATTTTTATATTGCCAAGTTAATGCAGCCAGACTTACAATATTCATTGGAGATCAGATATGGGATTCTGACAAAACCCCTCTTATTCTTTGACCAGAGGCAGCCGCCGGCCGTACATGGATCTGCATTTCGCTGTACTTGACTGACAGCGATGTCTCCATCACCCACGTTATCCGCAATTGCTACAGAAGGAAAGCAAAAAATGAAGAATAAGTGAAGTGACGCATTCTTTATGTGTCATACATGAGATTGTTCTTGCATTTTCCCCACGAGGTATTATCACCGGAAAAACATACTTGCATTGGTGTTAACGCTTTCAATTAAATCTGAAGCACTCAATGTAGAGTTCTTGTCTGGATCGAAATCTGTTAACACATTCACAGGACATAGTGTACATAGTCAGTCAATAGCTTTAAAGTAATAAACATTTAATTCTACAAAATGATACAATGTCTTGCATGTTGTCATTAAAATTCCCTTATTTCCCATCTGGTGATTAATAGTTTCATCTTACGACTCACCTGGTACATTCTGGCCATTTCCATTCTACAGAGAACAAGAACATGCATGCACACACTTACTCATTTTGTTGTTAAATTGCAGTACTTCATGCGGAAGGTGCATTGTAGCTACCGTAAATCCTCTAATATTGGCCGGGGCCTTTATTTACTGAGCCGCAAAGAGCACCAGGCCTTTGTTGGAGGCAGGCTTATATTAGAGGCAGGCCTTTATTTCTTAAAATTAAACTCTTATGGACATAATCCCTTCATAACGGGCACGGTGGTGCAGTGCTTGCACTGCTGCCTCACAGCAAGAAGGTCCTGGGATCGATTCCCAACCTGGGGCGCTGTTGACTCAGGGTGCCCAGGTGGGTTATCTCCTGGCCTTTCTGTGTGGAGTTTGCATGTTCTCCCCGTGCTCCGCGGGGTCTCCTTACGGAGTCAGAACCCCAATTTAAAAAAAAAAAAACATGCGAAGAATCACTTCTCCTGTCCAGTCCTTGACCAAGACGTGGACAAAAGATCTGGAGCTGATGGTCCCCGGGCGCTGTCAAGAACGGCTGCCCACTGCTCCTGGCTGCCCCTGGAGGGGCAGCATAACTCAGGATGGGTTAAAAGCAGAGACTTAATTTCCACGGGCCACCCACCCTGCATGTGTGTGTTTGGCGGCCACCACTTCAAAACATGCTGTGTTTGTGTGACCATAAAACTGTTCAAGAAGCGATTCTTCACATGTTTTTTAATTGGGGTTCTTTTACTCCGTAAGGAAACCCCACGGAGCACGGGGAGAACATGCAAACTCCACACAGAAAGGCCAGGAGATCACCCACCTGGGCACCCCACAGTCAACAGCGCCCCAGGCGGGAATCGATCCCAGGACCTTCTTGCTGTGAGGCAGCAGTGCAAGCACTGTGCCACAGCTCCCAGGGTCACGGGGGCACCCAAACCCCCCCACCACGATAAGGTGGCGATTCTTTGGGGGGGTAATAATTGTATGCAGGTGAGTTAAAATAACCCACATGAATTATCCTGTGTAATTGGATGGGTCATGATTTTCGAATATATATATATATTTTTTTTATATAGTCGTTTATATATGTTTTTTAATTGTTTATGTGACTATGGTCTTTCTACTGGTTTTTTTGCAGGATACATTATAAACAGTGATTTTAATCCATTTTGAAAAGTAAGACTTATCTGGTTTAATTGCATTTTAGTCAGGCTTATTTAGGGTAGGGTACCTTGCAATTCACCTATTGTGTAGAAATATTGACCCCAACCTGCTTGGAAGCCGTGTCTCCTTGGCAGGTATATGCTGATAGACACACGTTTTTTGTAATTCAGAGTGCATATAACTTTTGAATATCCAATACATTTAGAGTTTTCGATAAAAGCATCTGCCAAATGCCCTAAATGTATTAGGGCATTTGGCAGATGCTTTTATCGAAAGCGACTTACAGAGAGTACATTTGTCGAAAGATTACAATAGAGCAGGTTTCGAGCAATCATAATTGCAAGGTTAATCGAACGAGTTTCATAATTGCTAGGTTGCATAATAATGGCTGCATAATAGCTGGGATGAGAGCAGAAGTGCCATTGTGAGTGCATTACCAACATCTAAGAATATACAATATACCTACTAAACAATGTGAAGTACTATTCATAATGCCAAGACGTACAAACACGCAAGTTAGTGCTCGGGTTCGCAGATGGAGGGGCGGGGGGGCGGGGGGGGCGGTATGCAGAGTCCAGGTGAACTTTGAACAGGTGGGTCTTGAGTCTCTTATGGAAGCTCGACTCGCCTGTCCGGCCGGGAGCTCATTCCACCACTGCAGTGCCAAAACAGAGAAGAGTTGGGACTCGGCAGAGCAATGTTTGCCTGTTCAACAACATCCTGTTGAACAGGATGTTGGCATACTAGCTGACAATTGCGTGTGAACGTTCTAGGACTACTAGTTGTTCTAGTTGTCACGCCCTCTGCCTTATTCTCCTCACCATTGACACCCCCCAGCCCACCCCACCCCACCCCAACCCCAGTGCCTTTGTCCTTGTGACAAGACAAGAGGAGAGACTGGTTGCCACACACACAACCAGCTACAGTATGTCTGTATGTGTGTATCTAATTAGCATGGACATTGGTATGGGGTTAGATCAGTATGAAAAGTATTCACAAGCAACAACGGCGGTTACGCAACTCGTAAAAAACACAATGTAAAAAGAAATTATTTATATCTGTAAATATGGATCCGCGTATCATTATCGGTCTCAATATCTCAAATGTATGACTCCTATGTAGGTCCTACGGTCGGTTATTAGCTTATAATTAATAATGATCAAAGAAAATTATTAATTCTTAAAAATTATTAAAACATTTATTAATCTGAATTAATAATAACAGGGCACCCCCCTGAAATCAGGGACCAATACCCGGACAGTGGATTAAGTCTCATAAGATATACTAAGCTATCAAATTGGAACTATGATCAATAATTACCATATCAATAGCTGGTAAAGGTTGCAGGATTCAGAGTTCTTTACGTGACAGAGGCTGGCTTCAACACAATATTCAAGCAAAAACCACAAATAGTTATAATATAAGAATGTTTATTTAAATTCAAGTTGGCAAATGGCATAAAGTATTCCTCAAATACAATAAGCAATGCACAACCTGAAGTGTCTGTGTGGTGTGTGTGTGTGTGTGTGTGTGTGTGTGTGTGTGTGTGTGTGTGTGTGTGTGTGGGTGTGGGTGTGTGTGTGTGACAAAGAAAGGGGGAGGTGTTTCTAACAAAGGTGTCTACATGAAACAAGATGTATGCGTTTTGTTAGTAAAAAAGGAAAGAAAGCCAAAAGAGAGGGGCATGGGATCCACTCGGACTTTAGATAAAAAATAAGGGAAGGATGCAAAACGTGTTTACGATATCGTCTGACAATATCAAGAAACAGTTTAAGCATACAATCATACAACACAGTTCTACCTGACTCTGCCCAGATATCTACCTCGCTGGAGATTGTGGGTGTAGCGATCAAGAGGTGACTCATTCTTTCCAACGAATGGCTTCGAGTTCGTCGGAGTTGCGTGGTGAAGGCCCTCCGGTCTGCCTTGCCTGGGGATCGTGGGTGTAGCGATCTGGTGATGGTCAGTCTTGCCCAAAGAACTACGTCGAGTGCGACCGAACGGCGGGTTGGCGGTCCTGGTCTGGTTTGGATCTCGGTGGTGAGGCACACATAGGAGGAGGAAAGCAAATTAGAAAAGGATAAAACAAAGCAAAATAGTGATTTTTCCTCATAGTAGTAGACCAAAGATTGGGCTTCACACATGGTGTAAAAGGTTAGTGAGTGAAGGATCCTGGGGAACACAATTTTGAATAGCTGAGGCCCTTCACCTATATCATCGACTTAGGATTTTTCCAACAGTTCTAACATTGACCAGTACTAATATACATTTTAAACAAAGAATGACATGCTGAAAATAGAATACCATAGTAAGACAAAAATAAAATTAGCTTTTCAAATTACTTTTAACTGAAAATGAATGACTCTTATATGTCACATACTACTTGTCACATTATTACATTATTATTGTTAGACAGATAAACCCTACTGTACTTTTAACCTACCTGTTGACATTCCTCTTCGTCCGCCATTTTAGTCTTCTTCCTCTGGGCCCTTATTTATCAAAGTTGCGTAAGAAGACATCTGCGCGTAAACCGTGCATACAACATTTTTTGTGGGATTTACCAATTTGTTCTTGGCTCGAAAACATGCGTACAATGGGAGACATTTCCCGCTGAGCATGCATACGCACAGAAAGTGGAGTGAATAGTAAAATAGCCCGATAGACATTGCAAGCATGACCAATAAATGCTTTCACAATTTGACAATTGATATGATTAATTTGACGATAGTGCGTATTAATATTAGTCATGTCAAGTCAAGTCATGTCATGAAATAGTATGAAATTACGCTGTTGGAGGTATCACGGTATCAAACGGGGATCAAGCGCAGTTAGAGGATGAAAAAATTGAGAACTTGAATGAGACATTTTTGGCGGTGTCTAAATCCTCTCCACCCTCAGGTTTTTACATACTGCCACGTTTCAGCGAGAGTTATAGTCCAGCTGGCGTTTCACAGCCCTCGCTATGATGTTTAATGCCTGCAGTCCTTGATGGATCATCACTTCATGCACACAGCGGCCTACATTCAATGTGTTTCCATACACTGCTACAGACAAAGAAGACAAGACTGGGGTAGGTCTAAATAGGGAGAAAACGAGGGAAGTGAAGAAAGATGAAGACGAAATGGCAGACAACAGACAAAACAGGGAGTAACTAACCAAAAGCAGACTATAAAATAAAACAGGAAACAATGAATGAACAGGTGCAATAAAACAGCAGAACATGCAAACTACAAACCAAAACAATTAACAGATCAACTAAAACAATAAATAAGCGAATACAAATCAAACACACGGAACACACCAGGAAGGAGACAGAACACAACAAAGACGTGATAATAATACTAAACAGGGGGGGGGCATTTGCTTTTATCTATGTCACACAAATACTTCAGGTTGCGCATTTCTTATTGTATTATTGGTGTGAATGCTGAAAGCATTCACAACATATGTTATTCGTTGTATTTATTTTTTTTCTTATTATTCCGTCGGCTTTTTTGCCGGCTATCTCCTCCCACAGTTTTCAATGTAGAAACTCTGTTCCAAGTTTAAAAGATTCAGCTCAATTAGGAATCGATTGCTATGACTTTTCTTATTGATACCCTTCAAATATTCAACATTTTCCAGAAAATGTTCCCCATTGAAATGAATGGGGGGAAATGTTCAACATTTTTCCAAACCCACTCATATTCAACCTCTTCCCATTCATTCATACATTCACACATTAAAACATTCAGGACACTTGGATGAATTCACACATGATTTCAACATTTTCAGAACATTCATACTTTTTACACAATCGCAGTTCAAACTTAATTGACTTTAACACGGGTGTGTATTGCGCTGGTCAGAGCGGGTGACGTCACGTTAGAGTGTAGAGCAGACAAAAAAACATTTATATTTTTAAAACTCCACATATGTAATTTATACATCAAAACGTAGGAGAACTTGGGACTGTCATGGGAGTTGGCAGTAGGACCCAATCGCATGACTCAGGACTCTGGGTTTTGTAGTGCGGAGTAGTATTTATTTACCGGGTGACAGGCAGGTAGGTAGATGAGGAACAGACAGGCAGGAATGCAGGTGACGGGTTACGATCCATCTGGTAGTTGGCAACAACAAGTATACACAACTGTATGTGCAACATAACAGGAACGTTAGTTACACCAAGACAACACATAACATTGACAATGGTCCAACACCCGTGGGTGGAAAGCCGGGGCTTTTATGCCGTGGTTAATTGCTGATTGCGGACAGCCGCGAACGTAGCGCAGGTGCCGCTAATCATCCAGGGGCGGTACTGGCGCCCGGGAGCCCCGCTAACCCTCCAGGGGCGGCATTGGCGCCCGGGAGCCCGGAGCCACGATCGTGATCGTGACAGTACCCCCCCCTCAACGGGAGCCTCCTGGCGACCCACGATGAGCGGGTCGGCACCGTCGGGTGGACGACCCGGAGGCTGGGCGGAGGACGAGCAGGGACCCTCCGGCGGACGACCCGGAGGCTGGGTGGAGGCCGAGCAGGGACCCTCAGGCGGACGACCCGGAGGCTGGGCGGAGGCCGAGCAGGGACCCTCAGGCGGGCGACCCGGAGGCTGGGTGGAGGACACCGGCGCCGTCGGAGCGGGGACCGGGGCTGGCTGGCACCTGGGAGCAGGTACTGGTGGGAGCTGCTGTGGTCCAGCCGGGACCGGGACTCTGGGAGGCTGGGACCTGGGAGCAGGGACTGGTGGGCGCTGCGGTGGTCCAGCCGGGACCGGGACTCGGGGTGGCTGGGGACTGGCAGTAGGGACCGGCAGGTGCTGCTGTGGTCCAGCCGGGACCGGGACTCGGGGTGGCTGGGACCATGCAGTAGGGACCGGCAGGAGCTGCTGTGGTCCAGCCGGGACCGGGACTCGGGGTGGCTGGGACCATGCAGGAGGGACCGGCAGGAGCTGCTGTGGTCCAGCCGGACCGGGACTCGGGGTGGCTGGGACCATGCAGTAGGGACCGGCAGGAGCTGCTGTGGTCCAGCCGGGACCCGGGACTCGGGTGGCTGGGACCATGCAGTAGGGACCGGCAGGAGCTGCTGTGGTCCAGCCGGGACCGGGACTCGGGTGGGCTGGGACATGCAGTAGGGACCGGCAGGAGCTGCTGTGGTCCAGCCGGGACCGGGACTCGGGGTGGCTGGGACCATGCAGTAGGGACCGGCAGGAGCTGCTGTGGTCCAGCCGGGACCGGGACTTCGGGGTGGCTTGGGACATGCAGTAGGGACCGGCAGGAGCTGCTGTGGTCCAGCCGGGACCGGGGACTCGGGGTGGCTGGGACCATGCAGTAGGGACCGGCAGGAGCTGCTGTGGTCCAGCCGGGACCCGGGACTCGGGGTGGCTGGGACCAGGGAGCAGGGACCGGCAGGAAGCTGCTGTGGTCCAGCCGGGACCGGGACTCGGGGTGGCTGGGACCATGCAGTAGGGACCGGCAGGAGCTGCTGTGGTCCAGCCGGGACCGGGACTCGGGGTGGCTGGGACCAAGCAGTAGCTAACATGGCTATCTGGTTGGTGAGTTGGGTCGAGTGCTTGCTGCAACTCGCCCCTGGCTGACGCGTGCCTTCCATAGTCCGGCGGACCCCGAGTCTGAGGTCGCTGAGTCCATTATTGGTTGGACCATTCTGTCATGGGAGTTGGCAGTAGGACCCAATCGCATGACTCAGGATTTTGTAGTGCGGAGTAGTATTTATTTACCGGGTGACAGGCAGGTAGGTAGATGAGGAACAGACAGGCAGGAATGCAGGTGACAGGGTTACGATCCATCTGGTAGTTGGCAACAACAAGTATACACAACTGTATGTGCAACATAACAGGAACGTTAGTTACACCAAGACAACACATAACATTGACAATGGTCCAACACCTGTGGGTGGAAAGCCGGGGCTTTTATGCCGTGGTTAATTGCTGATTGCGGACAGCCGCGAACGTAGCGCAGGTGCCGCTAATCATCCAGGGGCGGTACTGGCGCCCGGGAGCCCCGCTAACCCTCCAGGGGCGGCATTGGCGCCCGGGAGCCCGGAGCCACGATCGTGATCGTGACAGGGACGGTCACAGAAATGTAACTATGGAAACAAACGGACTTATACCACTTCAAGCTTTTCAACTCTTGGACCCTTGCTGCAGCAGAAGTGTTCCAGGGGCTCCAAATAGCAACACACAGCATTCACACCACAATTTCTTCAGAAATTGCATTTTCTAGTTGTAATACAATATTGTAATTAATATTTACTTTATGCTATCTGCCAACTTGAATTTAATAAACATTGTTATATTGTAACTGTTTGTGCTTTTTGCTTGAATATTGTGGTGAAGCCAGCTTCCATCCATCCGTTCTCGTCCGCTTATCCGGGGCCGGGTCGCGGAGGCAGCCGGCTAAGCAGGGCCCCCCAAGGCTTCCTTCTCCCCAGCCACACTCTCCAGTTCCTCCTGGGGGATCCCGAGGCGTTCCCAGGCCAGATGAGATACATAATCTCTCCAGCGGGTTCTGGGTCTGCCCCGGGGTCTCCTCCCAGTTGGACGTGCCCGGAAAACCTCCAAAGGGAGGCGCCCGGGGGGCATCCTAATCAGATGCCCGAACCACCTCAGCTGACTCCTTTCGATGCGGAGGAGCAGCGGCTCTACTCCGAGCTCCCTCCGGATGTCTGAGCTCCTCACCCTATCTCTAAGGCTGAGCCCAGCCACCCTGCGGAGGAAACTCATTTCGGCCGCTTGTATCCGCGATCTCATTCTTTCGGTCACTACCCAAAGCTCGTGACCATAGGTGAGGATACTTGGAACGTAGATGGACCTGTAAATCGAGAGCTTTGCCAGACCGGTACAGCGCCCGCATCACTGCAGACGCTGCACCAATCCGTCTGTCCATCTCCCGCTCCATTTTGCCCTCACTCGTGAACAAGACCCCGAGATACTTGAACTCCTTCGCTTGAGGCAGCAACTCATTCCCAACCCGGAGGGAACACTCCACCGTTTTCCGGCAGAGAACCATGGCCTCAGACTTGGAGGTGCTGACTCTCATCCCGACCGATTCACACTCGGCTGCAAACCGCCCCAGTGCATGCTGGAGGTCACGGTCTGATGTAGCCAACAGAACCACATCATCTGCAAAGAGCAGAGATGCAATTCTGAGGTCCCCAAACCGGACACTCTCCTCACCTCGGCTGCGCCTTGAGATTCTGTCCATGAAGATGACGAACAGAATCGGTGACAAGGGACAACCTTGGCAGAGTCCAACACCCACTGAGAACGTGCTTGACTTTGTGCCTAGAATACCAAACCATGACGCCTTTAACTTATGATGATCCCTAGTGGACAGATGAGTTTCTTGCAAGAAAGAATTTCAGTTTTAAGGCGTCTTAAGTGGGAAAACATTCTACTTCTCTTGACTGGGCCATTGATTCCATTAACATTCCAAGAGTCAAATCTGAGGCATGCTCCACCATTTTTCATTGTATTAGTCATAGTCAAAGTTCGGCAGTAGGGTATATGAATAGGTAACATAGGGCCTGGTTAAACAAGTTAGAGGGAAAAAAAACTGTATCAAAGGTAACAAAGACAAATATAAACCTGTAGGACCTAACACATCCCCAAAAACAGGACCCTCAGAACAGAGAGCATATAAACACACACAAACACCTTCCTAAGCTCGTTCTTAGAACTAGAACAAGCAGCAGGACTCCTAAAGCTGTGTCACTTCCATCTGACATACCTATAATCTCTCTAACCATCCCAGGCAGACAGGGCTCCTGTATCTGCAAATCTGTCTCTAGTGTAAAATAACTCAGTCGAGGGAATTAGCAGAGGCAATCGCTCATTCACAACATCACAAAAGAAGTGGTCTACTCTAGACCTTATCAAACAGACACAATAGAAAAGAAAAAAAATTATACATATCTAAATATAATATACTGTATATATACTGTACATACTCACATACATACACACACATATATATCTATATATACATACATACATACATACATACACATATATACATATGTATACACATATACATACATACCAAGGGGCAACACTCGGTGCTGAAAAATGAAGCCAATGCGGAAGTGCCCAAACCTTCGTTGAATGGCCACTTGAGGCTGGTAGCAGAACCGAGTCAATCACCATAGACTCCCATGTTAAAATGTCAACTTTACAGCAGAAAATAAACGGTTTACAGCCTGGTCCCAAAACATGTTCTGGTCTCTGTATTTAGGTACTTCGTCCATGACAACTGAACGGGTTGTGAATTTTTATGTAACCCATTGTATGTAACAATGATGGTAAAATAGTACTTTTATGCATATTTACGGCCGTGACCATCTTGAGTGACAGCTTGCGTTGTTTAGGCTAGCTGCGGTTAGCTCCTGGCTAGCTCTCACCGTCACCTCAGCTCGGCCATGTTGCCACTGCTTCTGCCTGAGTTCCAGCCAAGGACTATAAGCTTTGTTTTTTTTTGTATTATTTCATGTTTTGTATTATTTCATGTTTATGTTAAGGTTAGCACCATTAGTGCTTCGGTTTTCGTGAGGCGGTTGTTGAACGAAGACACTTATTGTCCCAGTGAGTCAACCGATAACTTCAGGGAATCCGTTGAAAAAAACAAAAACGTTTAATTTAAGGCTTTTCAGGGCCCCTCCTACCGTCTGGGTCCTGGATAGTCAGTCCCACTTTTTCCCCTAGTCCGACGCCCGTGCAGTCAAGAGCCGTTACCCCCTTCCTCTCATCTCTTCCGCCTTCCAGCTACTAGAGGGGGCAACGATTTTCACCAAGCTCGATCTCCACAAGCCCTTCCACCTGGTCCGGATCAGGGAGGGCGACGAGTGGAAGATGCAACTTTTCCTGGGGTTTGCCAACTTTTACCACTACAGAGACTACAGAACCATCGCCCAATGCCCCTCTCACCACCCTTCAGCTGGACTCCGGCTGCTGAGGTAGCTTTCCAGACCCTCAAGACCCGGTTCACCTCGGCCTCCATCCTCCAGGTCACTGACCCTGACCGCCAGTTTGTCGTGGAGGTGGATGCATCCACGTGGGTACATACATACACACGGCTGTCCTGTCCCAGCTTTCTTCTCTCAGCGACAGACCCCCGCATAGAAAAACTACGGCAACCAGGAGCTGCTGGCCGTCAAGTTAGCACTGGAGGAATGGCGGCACTGGCTGGAAGGTACTAAGCAGCCTTTTTTGGTCTGGACCAATGATAAGAACCTTGAGTAGATCCGGACTGTCAAGAGACTGAAAGCCCGGTGGTCCCTCTTCTTCACCCATTTCAACTTCTGCCTCTCCTACTGACCGGGGTCACGTAACATCAAGCCCGACACCCTGTCATGACAGTCCTCGCGGTGGTGGACCGATTCAGCAAGATGGCTCATTTCGTGCCCCTGCCCAAACTCCCTTCGCCATCCAGAATGTCATCAACCCGGTGGCAGTGAGAATACAGCTCCCGCTCTCTTTGCACATCCACCCTACCTTCCATGTCTCCAGAGTGAAGCCGTCCGGGAGAGCCCCCTGGAGCCCGCTGCTCCGCCTCCTCCACTTCCTCACCTCAACAATGGCGGTCCCGTCTACTCCGTTCGACGCCTGCTGCGATCCCGCAGCCGTGGAAGGGGTACTGACTTTTTAAAGTGATGGAATTAACATCTCTTTTAATGTTGTAATGAATGAAAATATAGATACATAGTGTTGTCCACTGATGACCCCTTGACCCTCTCATGCACCCTCCGAATAAAGCCGTTGGAAAACTACAAACGATGGATCAAAGATGAAAAGTTATAACATGGTTTGTTCTCGAAGAATTTGCAACCTGTCCACACAATGCTTGTTTTAAAGAAAATACGTACAGACTTATTTCTAAACTGTATTTCTGGTTTGGACTGGATGCGTTTCTTTCAGTTTTCTCTATGTGGCATGCCATCATTTTGGAAAAACACATTCCATTACCATTATGAATAAAAAAATTATTGGTAAGGTAAAAGGTAATGTCCTAGTTAAACCTCATCCTCCCAGATAATAAGTGGTTATGAGTGTTGCTTCAGAGATTGAGGTAATTGTGAATGTGGAATTTTAAACCATTTCAGTTGAATTGTCCTGAAATTTCCGTTCATGATTTTGGACCGAAGAAAAAGCATGCATTTCAGTTGTCTGTATACGTAAATAATGTCTCAATTAAACCTCATCCTTCCAGATAGGTTATGAGTATCGTCTTAGAGATTGAGGCATTGTGAATGTGGAACTTTGAACCAATTAAGTGTAATTTCCTCCAAGCAAACAAATGACAATGAAAAAGTAATCTCTCTAAGCCTCCTCCCACGACCTGAGTGTATAAAATGAAGCAGCTCAGTCTGTGTCCAGCATCCAACTCTCACCTGGAAGTAAGGTAAGCTGAACTTTACATGTGTCTTTGTGCCCCATGGGGGTACTGAGATCAACTGTGCTCATCCTGCTTTTCGCTGTGGCCTGTTTCAGATTAGCAGATTTTCAGATCATGTTTAATGTTTAATATTGTGCAACAGCATAGGGTGATGAATTAATTGTATAGTCGGCAATGTACATTACTGTGTGTGTGTGTGTGTGTGTGTGTGTGTTCGAGAGATGAGTGTGCTGCAGTTATGGCATACCCAGATAATTGTTTGAAAGACAGCCTATCCCCTTTCTTGCCCTTTGCTTGACAAGCGAATGCAGGTAACATCATGGAAGGAGGGCAGGGTTTGAATTGCATTTCTTGTAGCTTGCATCGACAAACAAGTTAGAAAGCATAAGTTTTCGGACAACATGTCACGATGTTAGCTAACATTCTTGTCTCAGCTTGTGACCAATAAGTGTTTATTTTTTTAATATTGCCATTACCCAAGGTCTTTAGGACATCCTCATGTCATATTGGTTGTTTACAAAACATCTCATCCTTAATCCAAGGCACCCCTAACTACCGGGTTGATTCCTCAGTGTATTGATAAGAATGTCTATTCACAATTTCCAGTATGTCTCTGAAGATACCTGTTGGACAAAACAGTTAAGTGAAACTGAAACCTACTTGATATTATAACATTGTATATAAACTCCTCAAAAAAAGTTTGGAAACGTTATTTCGGTCGATTATTCCTCCCCTTTAATAATACCAATTGGTATTGTATTTTATATCGTTGGAAAGCCTGATTAGTCACCTTTACAACGAGGTACAACTTGTAAGGATCATGCATTCATGGAATGAACAACACAGCTAACCGTGTGGGTAGCGGCCCAAAAAAATGTGCCAAAATCCCCTGCAATATTCTTCTGTTGGTATTCACTCTCGTTTTGAGTTGCTTGGTGGATTGGATGATTGCACTCAGCCACAGTAATAAGGAAAAAACAACACATATTGGCCATTTTTACACTTTATTCATTTTACACTGTTCAGGGACCTCAGTAGCGTGTGGAAGATCCATACGCAGTCACAACAGCTTGGCCACCTCCTCATGCTGGTCACTAGCCTGGTCACACTGCTCGCCACTGGCTCCCAGAATCTCATTTCCGATATTCACTGCAGTGAGATTGCCTTCAATGATGTACGAGATTCTGTTTTGCCTGTGAGAGAGGATTACCGCCCCCAGGCACCGATGGACAACTGCCCCCATTGAAAGGTGTCACGCGATCTGGTGCAGCAAGTCGTGGCTATCATGGCGGCGTCTCCACGCCCATCTCCATCACTTTGATCCTGCCATCCCAGCCTTCCCGCAGACAGAACCTTTGATTCCATTCACTGGACCATGAACGGTTGCCACATTCTTTAGGTTCCACTGTCGGTGCTGTCGAAACCAGCGCAAACGGGCCTGACTGTGAAGGGCAGTCAATGCAGGCTTCCTGGCAGCCTTATAAGCACGAAGACCAGCCATGTGCAGTCTGTTCCTCACCGTCTGATCAGAGATCTGTCTGTGGTACCGTTGTGCAAATCTTGCCTGTAAATCTCTGGAAGAAAGCCTACGGTTCCTCAGTGAAGCAAGGGTGAGGAACCGGTCTTCTTGGGGTGTTGTCTTCCTGGGACGGCCACTTCGTGGTCTGTCTTTGACCTCACCAGTCTCACGGACCTTGGTCCTAAGTTTGGAAATGGTACCAGGGCTGACACCAAATAATGCTGCCACTCTGCGTACCGGAACACCAGCTTCCACTTGCCCTATTGACCGGGCCTTATCCTGAAGGGACAAACGTGGCATGTTTATGCTTGGAGCACAAACAAACTCAACAAAGTTGCAGGACCCATGCACACAAGTGCTGTCAATTAGGTGCCAATCAGGTGCCAGTCACACACCTGTGACTGGCATACACCTGCCAGCACTTGAAGCTCAAAACGAGAGTGAATACCAACAGAAGAATATTGCAGGGGATTTTGGCACATTTTTTTGGGCCGCTACCCACACGGTTAGCTGTGTTGTTCATTCCATGAATGCATGATCCTTACAAGTTGTACCTCGTTGTAAAGGTGACTAATCAGGCTTTCCAACGATATAAAATACAATACCAATTGGTATTATTAAAGGGGAGGAATAATCGACCGAAATAACGTTTCAGAACTTTTTTGAGGAGTATATATATTGTTCTTGCAAAAAAATCATAAAAGGCAAATGGGTTTTTCCCCAACAAGGTATTATCAGAGAAAAACATACTGGAATTGGCATTAGCCTCTTCAATGATGTCTGAGGCACCCACGGTGTTTGTTGGATTGGCTGTGAATTGTAAACACAGTTATAGGACATAGTGTACAAAACATACTTGGTCAATGGCTTATTTAAAGCAATAAACACTTCATTATACAAGATGTTACATCTTGCATGCTGTCTTTATCTTTATCTTAACTCACTTGTTTTGTCTTTGCCCTGCAGAGAACAAGCACATGCACACTTATTTAGTTTTTAAATTGCAGTATTTCATGCAGAAGTTGCATCATAGCGATATATGGAGAGAGAGAGAGAGAGAGAGAGAGAGAGAGAGAGAGAGAGAGACTAACCGTAGGCTTGGCAAAGATGCCACTGGACACCAGTGTAAGGAGGATGAGAGTGAATAATGAAGTCATGGTGAAACCGTGCTCCAATCACTGGATCTGAAAATCTGCTAATCTGAAACAGGT
>PIJE02001473.1:0-5000 GCA_002895965.2 Coryphaenoides rupestris
GCGAGGGCTGCCAGGACTGGGAGAGCTGCATGAAGATCCACATCTGCCAGAACTTCCTGCGTGGCGACTGCAGCTGCTCTCGGGCGCACGACTTCTACGAACGGCAGCCCTTCAGGAGGCTGCAGGCCAAAGGTGTCCCCCAGAGCTCATGGTGTCCATGAAGTCCCTGTACATCAACAAGAACATCCTCAGAGACCTGGAGAAAGCAGCCAACCGTGCTAACAAGCAGCAAAGGGCCAGACAGGACCCTGCTGCGCATGGTGGTGGTGTGCGTGGAGGTGGTGCACGTGGTGGTGCACGTGGTGGTCATGGACGTGGAGGTGGTGGCGCACGTGGTGGTGGTGCACGTGGTGGTCATGCACGTGGAGGTGGTGGTGCACGTGGTGGTGGTGCACGTGGAGGTGGTGGTGCACGTGGAGGTGGTGGTACACGTGGAGGTGGTGGTGCACGTGGAGGTGGTGGTGCAGATGCTGCTAGCGGTGGAGATGCTGCTAGCGGTGAAGATGCTGCTAGCGGTACAGACGATGCTAGCGGTGAAGATGCTGCTAGCGGTACAGATGCTGCTAGCAGAGGTCCTCAGCCAACGAGAAGACCCAGGGCTCGAGGTAATCGAGGTACAGGCCATTCCTAAAACGATCTGTAATCCAAACCCACGTTTCTAGCCTCCTGCGGCACACAAATCATTTGTTTGTTTTCTAGATAAAACCGATATTTGCCTGTTCTTCCTGAAAGGCCACTGTATACATGACACAGGTGAGTTTAAAAGAAACTTTTAACTTGTTTTTTACCTGATCATGGTTTTAGAGAGGTGTAGCTTCATTCATCACACATAAATCACCAGTCCTTCCTTTGTGGTGATCCTCAGAGAAGTGTCACAATGCTCATTACAAGCTGCCGTACCGCTGGGAGGTGCATGATGGCCAGCAGTGGACGATGCTGGAGAACTCTGAGGGCATAGAGAAGGACTACTGTGACCCCAAGAAAACTCACAGGTATGCTACAAACCACAACAGAACTGAAGCTGATCTCTGGTTGAGAAAACTCACAGGTATGCTACAAACCACGACAGAACTGAAGCTGATCTCTGGTTGAGGAAGCGCCAGACGTTACAAGCACGCCTCACTATCGTTTAAGTTAACCCGGTTCAAGGTTTCAACCCAGTTTGAAACAGGTTCCTCCTGTTGGCTTCTAGTGTCACCAAAGTGCTGTCTGGTTTTTATGATCTTTGTGATTCATCCATTGTGATACAAATCTTAAAAGCCACCTACTGGTGTGTTCCCAGTACTGCGGATGTAGAGGCGCTGTGCTTTGACACCATGACGCGGGGACTTCGGACAGTCAGGCGTTTGTCCTCCGTCTCCTCAGTGTTCTCAGCCCACCTTCCTGCTCACCACCGAGTGGCTGTGGTACTGGGAGGACGAGTTCGCCACCTGGAACCAGTACGATTCACCGGTGGGTTCAATGCCGGCCTCGGGCAGAACGTAATAAACCAGTCAGGGGTTAGCTGGTTGTTTGTAGATGTTATAGGTATATAAGTTTATAGATGTTACAGGTCGTTTGAACCCAGTTCAATATCTGTTTGTTGTGTGTGTGTGTGTGTGTGTGTGTGTTCCAGAGTAATAACCACAACACTAGCATCAGCAGCGCAGAGCTGGAGGAGAAGTTCCAGAGCGATGCCAAGGAGGTGCAGTTCACGGCCGGGCAGCAGACCTACATGCTCAACTTCCAGGGTGAGGCCCCACTTCCTGCCCAGCAACCAACCAAGTGGTTTCTATCCTCAGAAACCCTTATCATCGTTGGTCATGTGACGGTGGGGTGGGAGGAGCATCGTGTCGTAGGGGCTCAGGTGTTTCCACTCCCAGACAGAAAGATTATGGGTCCGAAGTACAAATGTGCTCTTGAGCATACCTGTGCTCTTTCCATGATCTGCTTCTGAATTCACCGCAATGATCATCTGTATCTTGCAATTCACTGCCATGGTCTGTCTCAGAATTCACTGCCATGGTCTGTCTCTGAATTCACTGCCATGATCTGTCTCAGAATTCACTGCCATGGTCTGTCTCTGAATTCACTGCCATGATCTGTCTCTGAATTCACTGCCATGTCTGTCTCTGAATTCACTGCCTATGGTCTGTCTCTGAATTCACTGCCATGATTTTTCTCTGAATTCACTGGAATGATCTGCGTGTGAATTGATCTGTCTCTGAATTCACTGTGATGGCCTGTATCTGGATCACTGCAATGATCTGTATCTGATTTCACTGCAGTTTGCTTCAGATAAAAGCCTCTGACTAAATTGTAATATGGCATCATAAAACATATATTCCTTTTGAATTTCCCAGACTTTATTCAGACAAACAATCAATACGGCACCAAGAGGCTGGTGAGACGACGGCCTCGATTTGTGTCCTCCTCCGAGGTTCAGAAGATAAGAACAAGGTGTGTTGATCCAAGAGGCTATTAGCCCCATATCATAAAAATATAAATAATATACACTGTGTTGATATATGTGGGGTTTTTCTTCCTTACAGTAAAAGGCCTTTGAACAATCACCTGATTCCCCAAAATTGGGACAAGACACAGGTTCCTGAAACCAGATACAAGGTAAAAATACTCAATTATAAGAAGAATTATAAAAATCATAATTATAAGAAGGGTAAGAACAAACCACAATTTGAAGTTGAAGGTGTGGAAGTCAAGGCGTCTCTCCTCCATCTCTTGTAGAGGGTCGCGCTGCAGACGTCCTCCAGTGAGTACAAGGAGGTGGAGCAGCTGTTCAGGGACACCATGGCGGCCTTCAGCATCGACAAGATCGAGAGGATTCAGAACAAGATCTCTGGGACAGACAAAAATGCAGAACAAGCATTGCGATGACCAAAGAGCCAGCAGCAAATTAGCGTCAACACAGGCCGCTACCCCTACAGAGTCAGAGCAAACCCGTGTAATCGCATTGATCGACAACAGCATTGTCGCGACGCTTTCCTCGTCGTACAAACCCCGTGTAAGAGGCTGGAAATAGCAGCGAGCGATGTCATCCGTCGACGCCGTCGCCTGCCATCTCCGGCTTATTATCATCCCCCTGCTGATTGATCGTGATTCCCGCCTCCTGTGGCACCTCGGCGATGCTTTTGATCAACAGCAACAAAAGCGCCTTGTTCCGTATCCGTGGAAAAACCTGTACGGAGCCTAATAACGGTACAGGGATGAAACACAGACACGCACACACACGCGCGCACACGCACCCGCACACACACACACACACACATTATATCACTTGGATTTCTGGGAATGTTTATAATGGCGTATCATATGATACACACCATTTAGTAGAAGCTTTCTTCTCAAATCACGTCTTTCAATGCCGTGAGTGCATACAGTACGGAGGTTTCAGCAGCAGCAGCAGCAGCGGGCAGGGGGGGGGGAGATAGGGAATTGAACCCCAAACCCAGGCAGGTGTTAATGCTGTCCCCCACTGCACAGAACCACAATGTGCGAACACATTGGCTTTATTGTTGAGAGATTGTGCGATTGTTCCTCGAGTCGTGGAGAAAGTGCAGTCGTGTTCAGTTCTTTTCAGAGCTCCAAATGTCTTCTTGTTGTTGTTGTTGTTGTTGTCTTCCAGGCATGGGCGCGCGAGGCTCAGGAGCTCCTGGGCTCCTCCCGCTGTACTCCTCCGCCGTCCTTATCAGCGCCCTGCTTAGCACCTCCTGGTGAGAGCCAATCACCGAGCTCGGAGATCCCCCTAGAGCCCCTCCTCCTTGTCCTCCTCCTCCTCCTTGTCCTCCCTCCTCCCTCCCCTCCCCCATCCCTCCCCTCCCCATCCTCTCCTTCCTTCCCTCCAATGAACCTCACCCCCCCCCCCCTCCCGTCACCCGCCGCTGGCTCCAGCAGCAGGTGAAGCTTCCCGCGGCACCAGGGGGGAGTTTGACGGACGGATGGACAACGAGGCAGGCGAACTGGATTGAACTGGAATGGAGTTGACTGGAGTCCACCGGAACAGACTGGACCGGACTGGACTGCACTGGACTGCACTGGACTGGACTGGAGTCGGCGGGGAGTTGGAGTGGCGAAGAGGGTGGAATTCAAAATGGCGCCCTGCAACGTAATTTTATTTTTACGGGATATTTTGGGGGAGAGCTTAAGGGGGGGGGGGGGGGATAAAAGTAAATGTTAAGACATGGGAATTTGTGTGCATGATATCGTTCAGTTTTTTGTGTATTTTTTAATGTGTCATAAGTGCTGCCGTTTGTTTTTGGTTTTTTTATAACACGTTTTCGGGCCACAAATATTCTTCTACTTGGATGTGATGATGTCGAGATGAGCGACGTTTGACGAGAACCTCTGACGGTATACTAACGCTCTTAAATCCATTTTGTACATACAAACCAAAGTAGGTGAGAGAGACACTCTCTTGTTTTAGGCAATCATTTGTTTTTTGGAGTTCTGGGAAATCTTTCTTTGGCCACCGATACGATACAAAACGGATTTTTTATTCTTATTTTTTTACAGCGGTCGTGTTCTAGGAAGTCATGCAGCACGGTGGAGCGAACTAAGCGCTCGCCCGGCTGCGATATTATATTACCGGATCGTCTTTCCTAGAGGTCGGAAGCAAATTTCTGATTCAGATCGGGGGGGGGGGGGGGCTAAATACCATTACCTAAATATCCATTATCTCATCCCCCCACATTCATTCCGCAGTTCAATTTAAAAACGAACACCTTTTTTCTCTGCCACCGCCCCCCTCCCTCAAAGTGCTGCTGGGAGAATATATCTTTTTGTGTCAATGGGTCCGCAGCAAATTGATCGACTGTGCCTCTCACTGGTCTACACTCCGTGTATTTAAACTGTGTTTGTCCTCTGCCAGCCCCTGGGCTACAGAAACCTCACTCCGAACGGCTCACTGCATGACGGCTCCTGGTCCTGGGCGTTCCCCATCTCCCCACTCCCCCTATCTCCAAGGCCCTTCTAAATAATAATACCCATCAGCCTCTCTGCATCCG
>PIJE02001473.1:10000-22500 GCA_002895965.2 Coryphaenoides rupestris
CTTTTTTCTCTTTACTATTCCCTGTTTGGACGCTTTTACCCAAAGCAACTTTAGGTTGAGATGACATTAATGAATAATGATTCATAATAATTATTTGCATTTATATCGTGATTTAAGGAACTTAGATACAGTAGTTTGTTTGCGTGTGTGTGTGTGTGTGTGTGTGCATGTGAGTGTGTGTGTCTGTGCGTGTGTTTGGTGTGTCTGTGTGTGTGCTGTGGTGCGTGCGTGTGTGTGTGTTTGTGTGTGTGTGTGTGCATGCTGTGTGGTGGCATGCATGAGCGTGTGTGTGGCATGTGTGTGATGCGTGTGTGTGTGTGTGTGTGTGTGTGTGTGTGCTGCGTGTGTGTGTGTGTGTGTGTGCATGTGCTGTGTGTGCATGCGTCTAGTGTGTGTGTGTGTGTGCTGTGCATGTGCGTGCTGCTGCGTGTGTATGTGTGTGTGTGTGTGTGCTAGTGTGTGTGTGTCGTGTGTGTGGTGTGTGGTGTAGTGAGGTGTGTGTGTGTGTGTGTGTGTGTGTGTGTGTGTGTGTGTGTGTGTGTGTGCGTGTGTGTGTGTGTGTGTGTGTGTGTGTGTGTGCTGTGTGTGTGTGTGTGTGTGTGTGTGTGTGCATGCATGTGGTGTGTGTGTGCGTGGACCACTAGCCACTCTAGAAGGTCCCACCAACCTAATACCACCAGCGTGTCATAAAATCCATGAGACATCCGTGATTAAGTCACGAAATAGTCATCACATAACGTACACGTCAGCAAAAAATATCACAGAGCCGCTCTTAGGGGCATCGGCGTGTGTGCTTTCAAAACTCCACACGTGTCATTATATATATATTATATATTATCATATATATTATATATATATTATATTTATATATATTATATTATATTATCATTATATTATATATTATCATTATATTATATATTGTTTTTGTGAATAAACAACTTCAAAGGCTTATTCCCTGCCACAGCAGCAGCAGCCAGCTATCAAGCAGCCGTCAACGTCAGATCTTCAATCTCATCAGTGAAAGTGCTCCCCTCCCCCCCCCAACCCCAACCCAACCCGCCCCCCCCCCCCCCAGGAAGGTGATAGATCTTCCATCAGAGGTCACTAATTAGCCGGGCTTCTTCTCCGCGCGGACGGCGAGGGACACGACGTAAAGGGCGGGCCGGATTGGAAATGAATCACTGGACTAAATTAATGAGGAGGGATCTGCCCTGCGTGGCCGCGGCACAATAAAATAGGAAGCGTTTTAGAGACCGCATCCATACATCACCCTGGGTGGGGAGGGAGGAGGAGGAGGAGGATGGCGAGGATGAGGGAGGAGGGGGAGGGAGGATGGGGAGGATGAGGGAGGAGGGGGAGGAGGATGGGGAGGATGAGGGAGGAGGGGAGGGAGGATGGGGAGGATGAGGGAGAGGGAGGGAGGATGGGAGGATGAGGAGGGGGAGGAGGGAGGGAGTGGGGAGGATGAGGGGAGGAGGGGGAGGAGGAGGGAGGAGGGGAGGAGGAGGGAGGAGAGCCGGGGGGGAGGAGAGCGTGGTGCTGTACCCAGCGCGCTACGGTCTTTAGCACTCCCTCTCCTTAGTCTCTGTAAGTCATGCCTTGTTGTCCACGGCAGGCTGCACATTAGTCAGCCATTCTGCTGAGGAGGTCATTCATCAGGAGGTTTATGAGGGAGCTAATGATAAAAAAAAAATGTACAAGGAGCTGTGGTGAATCAGGACCACATTGTATTAATTATTGCGTTTTAGGTTTCAGGGTTTGTATGACATTAACCACAGCTGTGCAAATGAAATTGCATTCAAATGTGGTTCTATGCTTTGTTCAAAATCTTTGCACAAGTTATTTCCCCCCCAAAATTTTAAGAGTATCGCAAGTAATTGTTTGATAGGAATAGGCCGACTTAAAGTGAATATTGAGCCTCTGTCTGCTTAAAACAATGTGTTTTCACCCTGAGCATATTAAATAGCCATGCAGCTATCGGCTCGTCTAACCTAATTCCCGACAACCACCAGACTCCATTACTGTTGACGAAATTACAATCGGCCCCCGCTGTAAAATAAAGTCTAATGGCACATTCCGCAATACCAAAACCAATTCGTGGCGACATCCATTCAAGCTACACACGACAACAGGGTTCAAAGGTCGTGGTTCTGCAGGCAGGGAATAGTGTACACACTGATAAGTATCTTATGCCGGCACGTTGATTAACCTACGGAGCCCCATTATGCATGGCTGCCTTATCTTCTAATTGAGTCAACATAATCAAGTCTCTGGGCCAAGCGGTGATCCTGCATCCATTTCCTCATTATTTTTACGAGATGGCTTGAGAGAAGAAAAAAAGAAGAAGAAAAAAGGCAATTTAAGTCCCCGCTGAGAACGGCAAACAAAGAAATAATAACATAGAATAATAAGTTTGTTATTCGTTATTAAAATTAAAACTGGTAGCTGGGGATCACATACGTTACATTTTTTGGCGAATGGTTCGGCGCAAACAAAAACGTAAAGTAAAGCAAATCGTCAAAATGGAAGAAACATGCTTCTTCCTCTTCGTCAAACCCTCTCAACAGGCCACACATCTCCATGTGAAGCCAATGCACCACCAGCCACAAATATGAATAATTTGGTGACAGACAATTTGACAACTTTTGTTGGAAAAACACAACATAAGAGAAACTGCTTTCATCGTTGCTGTGGGCGAGGTTGAGGTGAAAGTGTTGTAATGGTTTCAACATGACTGATCCAGTTAAAAAACATTTCCAACAAGTTTGGATGGTGTAAGAAGAAGCGAGCGCATGTTTGAATGAGTATTTTCATACGTTTGTATATTTTTAGCGCTTCCTCAGGATAAACAGGGAACACAAGGTAGCCCATAAAATGCGTCTGTGCTTTCATTTGGGGCCGAAACAATGCCTTAATAAAACTGGTAAATGGGGTTTTTTTCGTCGCCGGCTTCTTTGTTAGGTTTTTGTCTTGTGTGTGATTAAAAATAACGAGCAGCGGCTAAACCGAGCCACGGATGCTGTTGTCTCTGTGTGTGTGTGTGTGTGTACACGGTGCAGTGTGCAGATTCTACTGCATTATCTGCACGGTTGAAACGCCAACGTCTCTCACTGTGTGTACACCGCGTCGGAGCCCGTGCATTATCTTGTACACAAATTAAAGATTCCCATCACGTTTCCCATCAGATATGAAGAATAGTAATATTACCGAGAGCAATCTTTTCGGAGACCGTCTTCTTCTTCATTTTGTGTCACCTGGGGTTTGGTTTTTCCACTTGGCACTACTGTGACATAATTACGGGATAATTGTGTTTGTTGTTTCATTTTGCGCCATAAAAATAGTAGCACAACAAAAGACACTTTCTTCAGCCACGCACAAATCCGCTAACCTACACAACCGACAGACAAACATGTTCCACCCGAGTGATCGTTTGTGTGGATCCCGATTAGTTTGAATCCTGCGCCTTATTAAAACTGAATGAGAGGGAGAAGCAATTCAGTCGCTATGGTTAATAGTTCTGGTCCTGTACGTCCCACCGCCGTCACCATGCTCCCCATCATTAGTAACGTCTTTTAAGAAGTCAGACTTATGGCTTGTTTTCCTCTCTATATATATATATATATATATTTAGTAGCACATGTGTTGTGGCAGGAGCAGTAAGGGGAGAATAGGGAAGCAACCGACAACCGACAGCTCAGGACCCGTGAATAGTAGTTGGGAATTGAGGATACGGTAACAGCCCACAGGTTCGCTGGCTGACACAAAGACAGGTACGCATTACAATGAACCAAATGTTTTATTGAAATAAACCAAACCAGGAAGGCAGGGGCTGGAGCTGCTGGAAAGGGAAATGTCAACAGTCAAAAGAAAGTTACTGACACC
This sequence comes from Coryphaenoides rupestris, assembly GCA_002895965.2. Taxonomy (NCBI): domain Eukaryota; kingdom Metazoa; phylum Chordata; class Actinopteri; order Gadiformes; family Macrouridae; genus Coryphaenoides; species Coryphaenoides rupestris. Next base: position 13,883 of record PIJE02001473.1, read on the forward strand.
AATAAAATAGAACACTATTTATTACAATCGTAGTTAAGACAGGCCTTGATAAAACATCTAAAAACTCCAAAAGTTACCTAAAATCTGTACATTACCAGTCCACACATACACCAAAGACCGGGGAGAGGCCACTTGAGGAGAGGCAGACTACCTTGAGGAGCGCCCAGGGGCTGCTGCTCACCTCAGCTACCACAGCAATCCTCACAGCAAACAATGGTGCAATCTACAGTCATGTCCTCGTGCTTCTGCTCACATTGTGCAGGGACCTGACCACGAGTGCCCAGCCTCTCGACAGCACGGCACTCTGCTTCACTGAAGGAAATTACCACAAAAAGAATTAAACTGATAAATAAACCCGGTTGATTCAAGACTGCAGACAGACCAGAAGCCAGGACACACAAAACAAGAGGAGATAGAACTTTATTAATCCAGAGGGAAATTCTTGTGCCAGAGGTTGCTCAAAATACCAGCATAAGAATTAGAATAATAAACAACAGAGTAATGAACAGAATAAAAGAAAAATACTTTTACAAAAGTACAGAGAATAAGCCTCAGGAAAAATATATAGAAGATATTCAGATATTATTGAGATGTAGTATTGCACATGAGCATTCCTCACGTGTATTAAACGTCTATCTATCTATATATCTGATGACGGTGGTGGACTGGTGTGTGTGTGTGTGTGTGTGTGTGTGTGTGTGTGTGCGCGCGCAGGTCTGTAGGTTCTGTGTGTTGTGTGGTGTGTGTGTGTGTGTGTGCTACTGAGAAGCAGGTGGACAAGACGGATGGACGTGATTTGCTCTTCATATGCGTCACCATCTGAACGCGGACCCCGGGTTGAGAGTCACGCTGTCATGCTGTCTGATGACAGACGACCCTGCGGCTTCGGTTGACCTTTCAGGACACACTGCACTGGAGTCACCGCTCACATGTTCAGCCAGGACCAGCAAGTCCCTGTTTGTTGAATACTTGTTGAGTTACATCAAGTAAAAACAACATCTTTTACACCCAATAGTGAATTACAATTGTAAATTAGAACAAAAGAAGGCATAACCTACCGACGATGCTACAAATAGCATAAGATGTGTACACATGTTTGCTGATTCGAACAGGTGGCCTGAAAATAGCCATTCACCTTGCCATGCGTATCCTTGACTTCCTGGTTAAACTCACACAGGAGGTCAAAGGTGACTTCCTGTTCTCTTAAAGGAACCACTACCTGTTACAGAACATATTGAATGTGCCTCGAAAAAAACGTTAATAAAATGCTAAACTAAACAACAGTAACAGAACATTATGTTATCGCGCAAAAATGCATCAGAACACTTGACTGGTACGTTTCTTGTTTGTATGTTGATTCTCCCTCCATCTGAAGAAGCAGTTTGTGAACGCAAGTAGAAAAGTATGACAGTCATACATCTTCTGTCAAACCAAGGTTCAGTAGAGGGGAGAGAGATTGAGGAGGGAGCTTTTCTTGTAAAGACGTAATATGATTAAAATATTTTATAGTTCAATCATAACTTCTGAACAATCTACAGTTTATGTGCCAATATGAAATTCGGCATGACGATTGAGACGATGCAAATTGAAAACTTTATGGACTTACGGTTACAAGACGTAGGGCTGACTATAACCCTGTCAAGTTGAATGAAAGGTTGTTCATGGCATCGTCATTAAGCCACCGGCTAAGTGTCCAGAGCCCGCATGAAGCGACTTCACTGTGCATCCATCCAACCACGCATCCAACTCCACTGCCATCCATTCCTCACGGTCGTGTTGTTTCAGCCAAGGCCGTAGCCTGAGTAAGACACAGGTCCATTGCAAGGTCACCCGGGCTCCGTAGGAAGCTGAAAATAGCTTAACCTTCATGTCTTTGGAGGATGAGGAGGAGGAGGATGGGCAAAGAGAATCAGAGCACTTTGGACCAGGCCTACCCTGTGAAACAGAGAACATACTAAAACCACACAGACAGCCCCAGGACAAGACCCCAGTATGTTGAGGTGCATCCAGTGACAATATTTGGTTTACTTGTTCATATATTCTTAGTGCAAGTGTATATCATATGGCAGGGAATTATGGGAATTAAGTTCAAGTATCTCTCTCTCTCCCCCATCCCTCCCTCCCTCTCTCCCTCCCTCCCTCTATTTATCTATCTATCCGTCGTCCGTCTGTCTGTTTGTCTGTCTGTCTATCTATGTGTCTATGTATCTCTCTATCTATCCATCTATCTGTCTCTTCTGTCCATGAATCTTTCAATCTATCTTTCTATCTACCGTTCACCCCTCTTTCTCAGAGTTTATTTGGACTGGCTTGAAGCCTCATGTGTGTTCGATGAGCTGAAATCCATTCCAATTGGCTTGATGTACTTGTAGGCTTCACAACTTCAGCACAACAACAAATAGACCTTTGGAGGTCTCACAGCCTCCTGCTGGGAGCTCATGGACACAACACACAATGAAGGCCAGTGGCTGATTTGCCGTTCCCTGAAATACAAATTAGATTATGAAAATAATAAAAATGCAATCATATATAATATAATCATAAGTCTTCTCCATATTGCAATCTGCTGTGGTGTCTTCTAAACACTGAGTGTGAGTGTTGTTTCTGTTCAAACTACAACGTACTGTCTTGTGTCTGATGTACAGTGTGTGTTGCAGGACCTGGACGCTACTATATATAGAAGTATACCATAGCAACCGCTCAACCTACTTGGTGATAAGGGTCAAGCACGGGGGGGTCCGCTGATGCGCTTGTCACAACCGTCCACGTCAGGAGGTGACCTACATCAGCGCCCGGTGACACGTGGCTCAACACCAGCGTCTGTGAGACAGCACGGGTCGACCGTCGCTTCTGCAGCCTTTCACTGGGAGGTCTACACGACGACCACCATCCCTCCATCTGAAGAAGCAGTTTGTGAACGCAAGTAGAAAAGTATGACAGTCATACATCTTCTGTCAAACCAAGGTTCAGTAGAGGGGAGAGAGATTGAGGAGGAGCTTTTCTTGTAAAGACGTAATATGATTAAAATATTTTATAGTTCAATCATAACTTCTGAACAATCTACAGTTTATGTGCCAATATGAAATTCGGCATGACGATTGAGACGATGCAAATTAAACTTTATGGACTTACGGTTACAAGACGTAGGGCTGACTATAACCCCTGTCAAGTTGAATGAAAGGTTGTTCATGGCATCGTCATTAAGCCACCGGCTAAGTGACGTCATATTGTCCAGGGTGCATCCATCCAACTCCGCTGCCATCCATTCCTCACGGTCATGTTGTTGGCCGTAGCCTGAGTAAGACACAGGTCCATTGCAGGGTCACCCGGGCTCCGTGGGAAGCTGAAAATAGCTTAACCTTCATGTCTTTGGAGGAGGAGGAGGAGGATGAGGAGGAGGAGGAGGATGGGCAAAGAGAATCAGAGCACTTTGGACCAGGCCTACCCTGTGAAACAGAGAACATACTAACAGGCCCCAGGACAAGACCCCAGTATGTTGAGGTGAATCCAGTGACAATATTTGGTTTACTTGTTCATATATTCTTAGTGCAAGTGTATATCATATGGCAGGGAATTATGGGAATTAAGTTCAAGTATATCTCTCTCTCCCCCCTCCCTCCCTCTCTCCCTCCCTCTCCCCTCCCTCCCTCTATTTATCTATCTATCCGTCCGTCCGTCCATCTGTCTGTCTGTCTATCTATGTGTCTATGTATCTCTCTATCTATCCATCTATCTGTCTCTCTGTCCATGAATCTTTCAATCTATCTTTCTATCTACCGTTCACCACTCTTTCTCAGAGTTTATTTGGACTGGCTTGAAGCCTCATGTGTGTTCGATGAGCTGAAATCCATTCCAATTGTCTTGATGTACTTGTAGGCTTCACAACTTCAGCACAACAACAAATAGACCTTTGGAGGTCTCACAGCCTCCTGCTGGGAGCTCATGGACACAACACACAATGAAGGCCAGTGGCTGATTGCCGTTCCCTGAAATACAAATTAGATTCTGAAATAATAAAAATGCAATCATATATAATATAAAGTCTTCTCCGTATTGCAATCTGCTGGTGTCTTCTAAAGTGGAACACTTAGTGTGAGTGTTGTTTCTGTTCATACTACAACGTACTGTCTTGTGTCTGATGTACAGTGTGTGTTGCAGGACCTGGACGCTACTATATATAGAAGTATACCATAGCAACCGCTCAACCTACTTGGTGATAAGGGTCAAGCACGGGGGGGTCCGCTGATGCGCTTGTCACAACCGTCCACGTCAGGAGGTGACCTACATCAGCGCCCGGTGACACGTGGCTCAACACCAGCGTCTGTGAGACAGCACGGGTCGACCGTCGCTTCTGCAGCCTTTCACTGGGAGGTCTACACGACGACCACCAGCCACTGTTACCATACGACTGTCAAATGAATCCCGACGATGCACACAACTACGTTAACGTTTGAACCTCGTTCATCCCTTTCAACGATCGTTTTAATGATCCCCTTACACGACGGAACACAACATGATCATAATCACACGTATCAACAATTAACCTTACAAATAAAATCACATTTCATGCTCGTCAATGTGAGAATTGCTTTGCTCAAGGGTGCACAATGTCCTGTTCTTTCTGAAACCCTCAAATCATCATCCTCCTCCTCCTCCTTCATCTCCTCCTCCTCCTCCTCCTCCTCCTCCTCCTCCTCCTCCATCCTCCTCCTCCCCCTCCTCCTCCTCCTCCTCCTCCTCCTCCTCCTCCTCCTCCCCCTCCTCCTCCATCATCTCCTCCTCTCCTCTCATCTCTTCTTCTCCTTCTCCTTCTTCCTCCTCCCTCCTCCTCCCTCCTCCTCCTCATCTTCTTTCTCCTGCTGCTGTGTGCAGCGATAACTCCTTTCAATTGTTCTTTAATAGCCTTGAGGATTGCGGAACATTGAGGTGTCAATCACAGAGTGTGAGTCTGATGCTGTAACGTGGTCTGCCGTGGCTCCTCTCCCTCCTCCTCCCTCACCCTCCCTCCATCTCCTCCCTCCATCCCTCCATCCATCCCGCCATCTTCCATCCCTCCAATCCCTCCCTCGCTCTTCCCGGGCTGCGTGCAGGCATCTCCGCCAGCGCCTTCATTATGACTCAATTAGGCCTCTCGGTGCCGCAGCCCTGACATCTTTATGCTGATTGTGTTGATGTTGTGAAGGTAAACGTCCTCACAGAATGGTTTAGGAGGACGGGGGGGGAACAGTGTGTACTCGTCAGGGAGAAGAACTCTTTGCTGACTGCATATAAGGGACGCTGGACAATGGTATCCAGCATATCCATTGGGCTGCACTAGAGGGGATATACAGTATATTATATATATATTTTAGATACATATATATGTTGTGTGTGTGTGTGTGTGTGTGTGTGTGTGTGTGTGTGTGTGTGTGGTGTGTGTTGTGTGTTATATATGTGTGTGTGTGTGTGTGTGTATATATGTGTATATATCCTTTCAGATCCAGGGCCAACTACACTGGCTCACATGCCTTGACAGACTGAGCCGATGGCAACCACACAACTGCATGTATTAAGGATTCCAACACTCAGCTCTCACAGAAGAAGTATAACTATTATAATCCTACATGTCTGCCAGCTGGATGAGATGTTTTCAAGTTATTTTTCTTCTGTTGTAGATTCAGTGCTGTGTTCGCCAAGTGTGCAAACGCACAAGGAATTCCTCTTGGGGCGGGTAAACGGGAGCCAAAGCACGCGCAGATGTTTCTCTAAAGTTTAACATAAAGATGTTCGGAAGTTTGGGGTGGGAAGATAACACACACACACACACACACACACACACACACACACACACACACACACACACACACACACACACACACCACACACACACACACACGGGAGCCACGCCCACCCCCACCCCCCACAACACCAGTGACTGCAGTGACCTGGGTTCATCTGGAAGGACCGGCAAAACCAAGAACCCATCAAAAACGACCATTGCCGAGGGTCACAAAGTCAATCATGACTCCCCAACCCCCCAACCCCCCAACCACCGCTCAACACCCCCCGAACATGCCCGGGATCAGTACGTCAGCTGGTTAACCGGGCGGTGAGCGGTGAGGTCGGGCAAGACCCTGCAGTGCTGGAACAAAGGGAGGTGTCTGTCGTTCCGGCGGGAACGTGAATTAGAGCTCGATGTTCCTCAACGGTGCTGGCTGCTGCTGCTGCTGCTGCTCGCTGCTGCTGCTGCTGCTGCTGCTGCTGCTGCCGGTGGCTGCGTGGAGGCTGCTGACAGGCGGGTGCCCCTGGACTGCTTGTGATGATGAGAGGCAGCTCCCCGGCGAACGCCGCGGCAAGCAGCCCTTCAGCTGACACCCTGAATTATAGGGACCCTGGTGGAGCAGGAGCACGCATCAGCAGAACAGACACCCACCCACCTGCCCCTCCACCACCCACCACCACCACCTCTCCACCACCACCTCCACCACCACCTCCACCACTACTATTACTACTACTGCTACCAGCTAGACACACACACACACACGCGGCTCCATATAAGAAGAAAAACCGTCCCCCAAACAACACCCACCCACCCCCCCCGCCCCCCCGTCCCGCCCCCATCTCGAACACACACACACACACACATAAATATGCATGCACGCAGACACACACACGCACACACACACAAACACATATACATGTTCAATTAAAATAACCACTTTCCTTCCACCACCTAGACACACACACTGCACACACACAGACACACACACTGCACACACACACACAGACACAGACACACACCACACACACACACAACCACACACACACACACACACACACACACACACACACACAGACACACACACACACACACATACATTCCATGAAGAAAACAAACACCCTCCTCCCACCATCATCACCCAGCGTCCACACACAGCACGCACACACACACACACACACACACCACACACAACACACACACACACACACGACACACACACACACACACGCACACACACACATGCACACACACACACACACACATCCCTCCTGTCACAGCCCACCCACCACATCACCTCCCGACTGAGTAGGTTCATCCCCGTCGGTGAGCAATTTGCCTCTGACATTGTGTTCAAACAGCAATCCTACATTTCTTACATAAACACACAACGCTCTGATATTAGCACATGTACAGTGTACCCTCCGATGTGCTGAGTCAAAATGGTGACTCACCACGCGGACGTCTGGCGAAAAGAAAAGCGAACCGAAAGAACAACTCAAAACCAAAACTATGTCGGGGCCGTGATTGTGGGTCCAGCCTTCAGGTCTGCAGTCTCCTGCAGAATTGACTGATGAAGCTACTCGGTCCATCGGTGGAAAACAGAGACGCTAATCACAATTGAAGCCGATCCGATGGTAACAACATAAATCGTGTTCTCTCGCTCTCGCTCCTCTTCTTGAAAATCTCTCTCTCTCTCCTCTCTCCCTCCTCTTGAAATCTCTCCTCTCTCCTCTCCTCTCCTCCCTCCTTGGATGAGTGCATCGTGGAGCCTCTAAATCCATACCACCCGGCCAGCGCCTGGCTGAGCACAATCTTGAGGAACGACTGACGATACGATAGCCCTGAGTCCACATTTAACTGCGGTGAGAGGGCCCCGCCAACGCCTCGTGCCCCACACACACACACACGCACTCACGCACACACACACACATGCACACACACATGCCCCACACACACACACACACACACACACATGCACACACACACTCACACACACACACACACACACACACAACATGCATACACACACACACTGCATACACACACACACACATGCATACACACACCACACCATGCATACACACACACCAGGGTGCCAGATGCAACCAGCCACCCCCCCTTTCAATGTCTTCACCACGGGAAGAAGACCACAAACGTATAAATAGTGGAGAATGAAGAGAGATTTTAAAATGGCTGTTTTCTGGTGATTCTGTCAATGCAGGAAACATCTCACATCATAAACCGAGATGAAGAACAAAACATCCCAGTGTTTCACCAGTAGAGTCAATGTGGTCAGTAATTGTTCTTCCTGTTTGACAATACGCACCCAAAATATAAAATGTTTGCTTGGATTTATTTCCGGGAAGTCTGCTGTGGCGGAGTGGTGTTACAACTTCCGTTGGAACAATTACTGGAAGGTTCCTTCCGATATTGACAACAGGCTGTTACTGTTAAGATGATTTGCTGGGGATAATGGATAATGCGATGGTGGAAGGTGAAACTGGCGGTCTCTCGCTGCAGTAAATCCAACCAGTATGCAAAGTGTGCGAGCGCAGCAGAGCAACAGAGGCTATCCATTGCATACACCAGTCTGCTAATCTTATTATTTCCAAGAGCAGTCTCAGATATTGGCAATGTTTTGTCTCAGGCTAACACACCGCACACACACGCACACAGCGGCCGGCCTCTCTTCGTATCCATCTCACGTTCGATACGATTTGTATGTGTCAGTGAAGAGGTAAGGAGATCTTTGCTATGTACTAATGAAGCTCCGATTGATTTTTACCTTTCCGGGAATATTGTATTCCGGAGTTGTTGATGTCGGCCCGGGGCGCGACCATCGACGTGCGCGTCGTCG